>JAECUM010034537.1:0-54804 GCA_016617855.1 Megalonaias nervosa
ATATATATATATATATATATATTATTCCAGGCATTCATCATCTTGCAGTAGATATTCTTCCATCATTCTATATTCTTCTTCATCCAATTCGTTCTTTTTCCTCCTTTTAACTCTCCTTTTTCTCCCTTTTTCTTTCTTTTTCATGTTCTTCTGTTGCTATTACTGTCTGAAATCTTTGTTGTATTTCTGATGCTTGTGACCCTATTTTTGTTGTTATGGGTGAATTTGAACTTTGCTGATTGTCTTCTTGTTTCTTGTTCTCTTGTATTTTTGTTTGTCCTGTTGATTGTTCTCCTGTCTGAGACTTTTGTTGTATTTCTGAAGTTTTTGACCCTATTTTTGTTGTTATGGGTGTATTTGGACTCTGTCTTTTGTCTTGCTGATTGTCTTTTTCTTGTGCCTTGTTTTCTTGCATTTTTGTTTGTCCTGTTGATTGTTCTCTTGCACTTCTCTTTGTTTCCGTTTGTGGTACCATCACGTTTGTCTTTGTCTGTCTTGGTACTGGCCTTGGTCTTATTATTTGTTGTTGTTGTTGTTGTTCCTGTTGATGTGTTGAGGTTGGTTTTCCGGATTGTTCTTGTTGTTGTTGTTGTTGTTTTTGTTGTTGTTCCGTCATTTCGACATTTTGTCCTTCTCTGCTCTCTACTTGTATCTCTAGTTTTTTTTTTGGGGGGGGGCATTTGTGTGGAGTATGTCCTGTCTGGCAGCATCTGTTACATGTTCTGTGGTGAATGCATCCCTTATACCAGGTTTTGGTCAGAAAGCCATGTAGAAAAGAAAGCTTTCTTCACCTCTTTCATTTTTTTTTTCTCTCTATCTCCAATATTCTTGTCCCATTGTAGATTGTAGTTAGTGGGATCGTATCTAATCTGTATGATAGCACCTTTATGTCTAGCTTTTTTTTCAAACTTCTCTACTGTTGCTTGTAGTGGTATCTCTAAAGGGATGTCCGATAGGTGAAGCTCTCCCGTCTGTTTTTTAATGTTCCTCAAAATCGGTGTGGGTGCTTTAACTGTAGTCGTCTCCCCTGCAATTGATATTTGTCCATATGGTATTATCGGTTGGTTTTCTTTTGGTCTTAATATATATCCTTTGTAGCCATTTCGGTTTAGTGAGTAAATTGTTTTTGCATCTTCTGGATTTTTAACTTTAATTGCTACCATCACTGTTGTCATCCCTGGCACTCTTTCTCGTGGTATATGCGACATATCTATTTATTGAGTTCCTTCTTTATACGAGCATTCAAGGAAGGATCCTTCTGCTGTTTCTATCCTTTTTGTCTTAAAATATTTCTCCAATTCTCTGACTTCTTTGTTGGCCTTCTCGGCTGCCGTTTTTTCTCGTGTTCCTCGTGAGTTGTTTTCACTGCTCATTTGCTTAAGAAAATTTGCCTGTAAATTCTTTTTTGTAGCGATTCCTTAGTATATTTTGTAGTATCCGTCGATTCTATTCCTGTTTCAGCATAAATCTTCTATTTCATTCTGAGCCGTAAGTCTGCTTTGTCCTGGCCATTTTGAGATTTAATTCGGAAAGACTTGACTTGTCAAACAGGAGTTTCAGAATCTGATGTGAAACCTTTATTAGCCTAAAAAAAGTCGATATTAAAACCTGTACATATTGGACTCGTGCAAATTCAAGATGGCGGCCAAAACGATTCAGATACAGAATTGTTAACAATGAATTTAATTTAAACAATATGAAACTTGTGACAAAGTATTGTATTACACTATCCTGCTATTCATATATTGTTGTGTTTCTTGTCCTTTATAACTACTTCTCGTAAGAGCATATATTAAAGGAGTAATTTAAGCAAATATAATTTTCCCTTTCCGATAAATCTGTATGAAAAAAAATCCCCCAAAACAACGCTAGTTTATAAACCGACACCACGTTTTACATAGTTGTATTATGTTGAATACAGATATTTCAAAATTTATAAACATAATTATTTTAACGAAATATTCTCCTATATATTTTAATAACAATTCAATATTATAGTTAATCCTCAATTTAAAGTGGATAATAGCTTCAAACTTTATTCCGATTTTCTGAACAACCGAACACGTAGTTATCTCTATTAACTCTGACACGAGCTACGTAGCAGAAGTGGAAGAGGCATGTTCAAGAGGAAGAAAATCATTATATTACGTTATCGTGATTTAGAAAACGGAATGTGAACTAAACCCATTTACCACTGCAAGTCTATGTTTTAAAAAATGTTATTCCAACAGTACTTTATGGTTGCGAAGTATGGTCAAAGATTAGATGGAAAGACAATAAACGATTAGACGCATTGCAGCATTAATGTGTGAAGCACATTCAAGAATTTCTCATATAAGACTAGGTCTGCAATGCTTGGACTAAACAGAATTTTCGCTGAAATAAATTAAAGGAAGATCAATTTCCTTTGTAAATTACGTAATATACCTGAGAATAAGTTGTCTAAATGAATATTTTTATGACATTGTATATCTTTCTGTGAAGGAATGACCGTATGAAATAAATGGGATATATATATATATATATATATATATATATATATAGAGAGAGAGAGAGAGAGAGAGAGAGAGAGAGAGAGAGAGAGAGAGAGAGAGAGAGAGAGAATATGTTATGGTTGATAGTAATGTCAATTAATGCAGAATAATGACTTAGATCGGCTGTAAATATATTAAATATTTTCATTACCTCTTATTGGTTTGTGATTTCGCTTAGTTTCTACTCCATACTTATTTCCATGTAGCGGTACGTGAACGGCTGAGCGCTCAGTGTTTGCTTTCTTCATTAAAACCATCTTTCATGTTTAAATCATAAGTGTGTCTTATATTGATTTTATCAATGTGAATAAAAATAGAAACTCAAAAAGAAAACAATCAACTTATCAATATGCAAAGGTGATTGTGAGCAGCCACAAAAGGCACAGAACTACATTTTGTAGTGGACACATTCGGCAGAGATGTGAAGAGTTCATTCACTCGGTCAATACACAATTGCCTGTAGTCAATCCTGAATCCGTTCAAACGGCAATTATTTGTATATTTATGTGATATAAATAAAATATATGTATATTATATTCGCTGTATCAGTGATATACCACTCGTTGTATACATTTTTCATTAAAAGAAAACTCGGCAGGACTCGTTTTCTTTAAAGGAAATATTTATGCATCTCGTGGTATATCATGGATATAGCGTGCATACTATACATATATTCTAAGTAGGACCTTTCCTATAACGAAAGAATGAAAAAAAATTGTGTGGAACAGCACAAATGAATATGAGAATAATCGTATGAAACACAAATAATGAGGAATCTAGTTTGGTCGCTTATTATCAGGGATTTTGATACTGTACATTGCGCATATCTTCATAATGTGTCTTGTTCAGCACTTACAAAGGATGGAACTCCCATATACGTCTAGACTGAATGACCCCGAAGTCTACATAAATTTTATGACGTGAACTGCAATATGTTCGATTAGAAGCTTATGTGAATTTTTTAAAATAATTGGACTATTTGTTTCTTGTGTGCTTGTGAGATCTTTTTATTTTTGTTTCTTGATAGATGAATGAATAAACTCACCATTGTACCTCACATATACATTAACTACACTGCACTGATTACGTCGTTATATAATTGTTCATACATTTTATGTAATATTTAACATCTAGTTCTCGGCATTGATAATTGTATTGTGTACCTCATGTATGTATGTATGTATGTATGTATGTATGTATGTATGTATGTGTATATATATATATATATATATATATATATATATATATATATATATATATATATATATATATATATATATATATATATATATATATATATATATATATATATATATATATATATATGTAGAATATATGTATAGTATGTACGCTGTATCAATGATATACCACGAGATGTATACATTTTTCATTAAAAGGAAACGAGTTTGTGATTTCTAAATATAATTGTACGTCATGTCAATCATTCTCATGTCTGTACCATTTTTCTACGTTGTTATTAGTCGCCTAAAGGAGAAAATAAAGATGGACAGATATACACCAATGACCAAAACATGGACAAAAGAATTGTAATATAAATTTATATTCATTACCACTTCTTCCACTGATAAAATATTAGTCCTATTTAGATTTCTTCCAAAACCTACCATTTTCTTTTTTTGTTTTGCTTTTCCATAAGTTACAGTGCACTGATTTACTTAAATGAAGACATTCTTCAATTATTTTTAAGTGTGGCCTACTGATTATAAAGTAGGAAATCTAGTCTGTTGAATATGTTTAAGAGCATACATTTTCATTTTCCACACAAATATTTCTTGCTTAATGTTTAGTGTCAGTTAAAGTACTGAGAAATATGCATGGTTGATTGATTATTAATTAATGACTTCTTTACAGGTCGATCATTTTTGTCTTTCAAATACTTATTTCGTGTCATTATTTATACTATGTCACACATTTCATATCTTTGCTAATTGTGTTGATAATCAGTGCAGTAGAGTATTTTATCAGAGGGAGTGGTGTTCTGAAGAAACATTTAATTCCTACATGAGATGGTAATAAAAAGAAATATGAGCGGTTCATTAATGTGTCGTATTCAAAAGAGAGGTTTTCCGAAGGAACATCGCATCTCTACAGGAGATTTTGAAATGCAAAGAAGGTCTATTGATTTTTAAGACTTTGATTTGGAATGTTTTATTTTCCCAAAAAGAAATATTAAAATGCAAAAAGCCCCATGTTGGACGAGTATCGGCAATTCGCTTACCTCTAGTGTATCGTTAAGATCAAAAATGATATCACCACATCGGCGATAAAATTTATATCGTCACTATATGAATAGAGAATATTAAAATCTTTCAAATTACTCAGCTTGGAGATCATCATAATGTTTGTCACAAATATTATTCTCTTTATTCTTCGAACTAACAGACATACACCATTGAGTTATTGCACTGCTCATAAAATGTTGTTTATGGCTAGTACAGGCCTCATTACCTTTTATTGCTAGACTGTTCAAGTTTTCGTGTCTAACAAAAACGTATCTTGTTTGTAAATAATACGTTCAGAAAAACAGCTTATGTTCAAATTCTTAAAGTTTTAAACAAAATCTACTTCTCCTTGCCACTCAGTGGATTATTGATAAGATTTTATGACATTTTTATTTCATCGAATACATACTCCACTATACAATGAATCAAAGAATGTCGACAATAAGGTGTGGAGATTTTTATTATTGTATGGTATTCATTCACAAACCCAGGATAAGTGTTAGGCGATGCTTTATTAAAGGAAATAGGACTTCACCATTACCAAATGGAACAGCCATTTCCTCATAATCAGACTACCATTCCCCACTAATCTGTACTGTGTAGTACTTATAGAACTTGATAACTATGCATTGAGTATTGAAATATGGTATCCTCTACAGGTTAACTGTGTTGTATACAATGCATGATGATACGAAACAGATTAAGGACTTACGTGCTTTTTATATGAAACCTAACGTATCATCGCTATCAAGGTAATTATAGCAACATATTCACTTGTTGATAAACAACACAAGATCGGATGCAATTCAATGCCATTGTGAACTAGCCTTAATACTACTTACAACTTTATGGCACAATAAGACCGATCACATGACACAATGTGAGGGCTTAAGAATACAATGTCCATATAAGAACATCGGCGGCCTTTCTCGTCATGGGGGGGGGGGCGAATCACTTAAATAGATAAATATTGCATATTCCTACACATAATTCCAGGTTTTGTTCATGGGGGGGGGTTGGGGGGTTGGGGTGGAGGAGGTTTGGAGGGAATGGGTGTCGACATTGACGGAGAAGGTCGTCATTACATAAAGTAGACCAATATTCATTTTATGGATGGTGGTATCATTTATAAATCAATGAATAAAGGAAAATTTAAATTTTTTCTATGAAGAATACATTTTTAGAAGTGTAAACAAAGGCGCTTTTAGCATTTTATTTATATTTTCCTTGAAAGGACCTTTCACAGACACACACACGGTTATTCATATTTAGATATTGGAAATTATCTCCAAATATATTTCTAACTTTCATGCTACGATATTTTACAACATAGTGCTCTTTTCATTCACTGATCATTAATTTTATAGACGATGTTTCTACCGAGAGTTTATATTGTAACTGAAAGCTCTTAACTTTATCTGGAAATCTCGACCTATCCCAGGATATAAACTGGAAATATCAACACCAGTGATATGAATAACTTCTGCGAACACACAACTGCGTTGTTTTGTCTAGGATCTGGGAAACCGTTGTCGGCGATGAGCTTCTGGAAGAAAACTGCAGAATCTTTGGGTACGCGTTTCAGTTCCGGATCGCTGAAGTTGATGTAGTGTATGCCAAATTTTTCATGGTAGCCATTTGACCACTCAAAGTTGTCCATCAACGACCAGGCTGTGTAACCCGTCACGTTGCATTTATCCTCATTTATCGCTGTTAAAATAAAAATTGAGAAAACAGTTTTCTGCATACGGAAATATTCAGCAGGTAGAAAATGCACACATCGTCTGCAGCATAGTTCAATTCATGACAGAGTTTTCATTTTTAGATCTACTGGTCGAAATCCAGAAGAACTGGTACGATAGTCATGCGTCTGTTGTCTGTCTTCCATTCCAAATATTTGTTATCACTATTCCTCTTCAACTACTTGGAGGACAGAAATGAAACTTGACACACAGTCTGATTCCGAGATCTTGGTGGCCCCAAATGAAATTAGTACCCCTCATACATCCAATGTGGCCGCCACCCCTCATACATCCAATATGGCCGCCACATAGGCCTGTTTCAAAGTTTTCTTAAGTTTTCCTCCATAAAAAATGGCCATGCCAACATGAGGGTTTTAAAATGTTAGTATTGGGATTGGCTTGTCACTAAAAACTTCTTACAGCCGCTTTGAAAAACTTGTTTTCGCCTCTTTTCCCTAACAAATAGTGATATCTGCATAGAGCTGTCACAAGGATACTTCATGTCAAAAATGATATCAATATGATCGCCAAGAATTGGATGGTTATACTGACTCCAGGTTTTCACTACAACACTTACTGCAAGATGTTGTTGGTGTTAGGCAAAATTAGTGCAGATATGATTTTCCAAATTGTCAGCTGTTGTGGACATGCTGAAATATTTTGTTATTGCTATATGTTGTGATGAAACTCTATTTTGAACATAAGGACTCCATACTGCACGAAGTCGGTCGGAAATGAAAATAATGGAGCTGTGACCTATAGGACGTACTAATGGATTTTGACCAGAGTGTATATTTAGCGGTATTTCAACAAGTTGATAGCCATCAATTTGATATTGATTACAGGAGCAAATGACGTTATTGAGGATTTTATCTGTAATGTCTTGAGTGCGCGTATGGATGTATTTTTTTTTTTTTTTATCAGACCGGGTTTGTGGATTTATCTGAAGATTACACTGAATAAGTGTTAGCTGAGTGGTTATAACCAGGGATTTTAAACTATAACAGGTTCTGGATAGAACGCGGTAAGCAATTAGCAATTAAGGATCTGTTTTTACCACACTATCATGTAGAGATATCTAAACAAATTCTGAGATGAAATCAGCGATCTTCTATACATGACAGCAGGCTCTAGGTAAAAGGCATGAGTTTCAATATCACCACTACCACCACCACCACCACTACAACCACCACCATGAACAGCTCTCAACAACAATCGTTGGCATTTAGATAGCTGAACGATCGCAGGAAAAGATACGCCGTGAATCTTGTATAGGCTGGTAAGGTGGGTGTTCACCTTCCCTTCTCTGCACTTGACTTCGATATAATTAAAAAAAAAAATAGGAGCAGTTTACCAGTCAAAACAAATGAACACACTTTTAACTCATTTTGTTTTATGAGACTTTATTTCCACAATCCTCTTTATCACATAACCTGAATTTTTCCTCTTTGGCGCAGACAATTTTACATGTTTTTGCGCCCACTTGATCATTTTTTTAAAAAGTTTTCTTTTGTGATCTATGTCAGAACAATGGATATTTATGTAATAAAGCTAACAGATTAACTGTAAGGGAATAATGCTCCACTAGACAAAAAGATATATGAAATAGGTATGATACGAATCCATTCATACTTGCTTACATTATTATGCGTACAACCCATCCATTCGAAATAAAACCTTCTTTCATGACAATTGACTTGATATGTATGTTCAAGTACCGACCATCAACTTGTGTATTGAAAAGCAACTGCATTTTGATGATTATTTCATGATTGTTCTCGATTGTCACTGTGTCAGATTTAACATTGCATATCATTGTCTTGAGACGACTGCGGTCACTTAACGAGTGACAATTTTATTTTAATAGTCATTCCAGTCTGTGCAGCATGTCTGTATACTATACAAGTCATATTATGGGAATCTTTACATTTTATGTGACTGTATTGAGTTATCAAACTTTTGGGTAGATTGTGTTCTCTATATTTGGATATTTGGCATCTGTGCATACATATATTCTTCTGTTGGACGTGCACGAGAAACGATCTACAGGGATCTGAGTTGTTACATCTGACCCGGAATGGCAGTACTGAATTTGAACCAACCGGGTTCATGGTCACGTGTGACCTAGTTCATTGTAGCTGTGAGTTTGATAGCCCTCCTTGGAGGATTCACCAGTGTTGAGACCAGAAGAAATCATATCCGCACTGGATGTGGATGGATGGGTGAGGGTGTTCGTTGATCTACTATATATTACTTGGATAAGACGTTTCTGCAACCCATTATTGGAAAGGTCATTTCTGCCACCTATTTTTTTAAACATGTACATGAACGATACCTACTACCTAAATTCATATCTGTTCATATTCAGTCACCGAAGATCTTAACTGTTATCAGAAAACGATCATGATGTTGTAGATTTATGCTTTAGTTCTCCCCTTTTTGAAAAATACATTTGTTTGATATCTGGCCTTTCTTCCTTTATTTAATGAATTCCCTCTGGGTCCATCCATGCAACAATATTTAATTCTAATCTACATTCATAATTGAAATTATTAATCTACTAAATTACAAATACTGTTTTAAATGGCTTGAAAAAAATGGCATGAAATACAAGTGGATTGCAGAGGTACACAACAGTTCAGATCGTAAATTGTTTCATGCCGTTTCAATAATGGATATAAAATAAGGTAATCTAAACAGAGCGCAGTCAAAAATAAATCTTAAAAAAATGAGTGGCCAAAACAATTGGTCTAAGACATACCACGATTGCAAAAGCGTTATTAATAGTTTGCTAAATCCTGTCCGCAATCGAAACAATAAGTCTATTCGAAAGTACAAAAAGCCCCCAAAGAAAACAATTGTAGAATGAAAGAAAACTATCCCGTTGACGTAAATGAACAGTGTATGAATGTGTCTGGGAGCTTATTTTATATATTTGTAGAGAACGGGCATTTTTAATTCATCAATAAACCAAAAAAGTTCATGTTACCTTTCAACATTTCTGTGATATAGGCCCGATAGTAATCCACGCGATGCTGGTTCCGTAAAGTTCCATTGTTGTCTGTCACGCCATTTTCCGTTACAATCACCTGCGGATTTCCATACTCTGTTCTGATCCAGTTCAGTAGATTCCTAAAACCCCAGGGTACGACAAACAGCCACGTGGACCCAGATCTATAATTAAAATAAACCGGGGTAACAAAAACATCCATTTCGAGTCAGATCTATAATTTTAAAAAAGTAGGGTAGAACGAACAACCATTTCGACCCAGATCTGTAATTGAAAATAACCCATGGCACGAAAAACAGTCACTTCGAGTCAGATCTGTAATTACAAATAGCTCAGGGTTCGACAAACAGCCACTTCAAATCAGATCTGCAACATTATACGTCGGATTATATATGCTTAGAGACGTTCAACAGCTTTTGCAATCTCGGTAGGTCAGTGTTTAAGGCGTTGGACTATTGACCATTACGGTATGGATTCGATTCGCACCATCGGATCAGCCCGAATCGGTTTTCGAAATGTGTCATTGGGCAAGGCACCTTACTCTAATGCAATGTCAAGATATAACTGTGAAAGTATTTATGTTCGTTTAAGCAACAGATCAAACCAAATCGACAATCTGCAGTAAAAAAATAAAAAACAACATGTGGCTGAATTCGAATTTAAAGCCTTAAGGGTACAAAAGTTTCCCTGGCAGTTCATGAACATTTCATTATTTAGTAAACCTTTTATAACGGCTATTGTTACATAATCATTTACGAACAAATAACCAAGTGCTCATAGTCGATATCATACCAACATTGAGCTTTATCTACTCACACAATATTAAACATCTAACGGAAACCAGGGACGATTTATTAAAGTAAAAGCCACGCATCTACGATGCCCAGCCAATATCACAATAGCAAAAACCCAATAACGCCATACAGGGGAAGTCAATGTTTTCTCTGTCTTTCTAACTCTCTGTCTGTCTGTCTGTCTGTCTCTCTCTCTCTCTCTCTCTCTCTCTCTCTCTCTCTCTCTCTCTCTCTCTCTCTCTCTCTCTCTCTCATCACAAGCACAATTCTGCCGGCGTCTATTCTCAAGCTACACAATTGTTCCTTAGCGTACCCTGGCCATGCTGGGTCATGTGATAAAATATTTTCTTGGTCATCTATGTAGCCACCGGTCACATTTTCGTTACCATTTCGTCTTACTGGCTCAACAAGCGATGTTGTATAGTGGTTGAGTCCGAGAAAATCTGCAGATCCTGAGAAAAACAAAAGTGAAGAAATGAACTTAAGTTTGGAAATCCGTTGAAAATGTCGGGCATATGCCTTTAAAACCCACATTAATATTGAAATAGTCTTTGGAAATTCAGTGAAGATTACATCTTCACTGTTACTTTTGGGCAATATTTGTGGATTCTTCAGTATTTTGAATGTTAGGCAAAAAATAAAACTGCATTGGATTTGCTTATAATCAGTAAATAAATGTAATATGCAATCCAAATCTCTAATGAAACCAATTAAGAGAGGATGACAAACTTGAATCGTAAGTCGAAATGAAGTCATTAAAACTTACGGTCGAGGTCCACCATCTAATTTGCGAATAAACATCTGGAGAAATAATATATTGAACAAAAATAGGATCAAATATGAAAATATTGAGTGATCACAAGAGATATGGAGATGTAACTGAAGCACGGCCACAAACACCAAATAAATATAATAAATAAGATGGAGATAAACGAAAGAAAGACAGACAGAAATAGAGTTCTATCAGTAGTACGGACCATTATTTCTTGCGATTTCCTGTGCAGTGAAGTTTGGTAGCCTGGATATCCCTTGTGGGCTATTCTTAGCTACATATTTCTTCATAATTTCCGGGTAGTCCCCTGACTTGAAGATGGGGTTAGCAAACCAGCCCAGATTGAACTGTTGGGCCCTCGTCGCAGCCTCCGTATGACTCTTATTGTTTGGATCCTTAGGGGCCATAAAATCACTATTCATGGTGATGCCGACCTGCCCTAGAAAGCGGAACTAGAATGCTGTACCAGGGTTCAATAGAATGATAAAATCATTCTTGGTTTAATAGTTTCTTTTTATATGTAATCAATCAATTCAAGTGTGTTTAACATTGGATTATCTACACTCATCCATCTATTCACCCATTCATCCACGCTTCTCTCACATACACCGACATACATTGTAAGGACTTTTAAAGTGGCATCTACAGCTAGAACAATACAGTTGCAATTGCTTAGCTTTTATCAATGATAATAAATCGTTCGATAGTATCTGTGTTTTTAAGGGGATCGCACAGCATAGGGTCAAGAAGAAAGAAAAAGGAAACGGTAATTAGATAGATGAATTTTATTTTCGTATGATGTTAACTGATTCATGCTTGTGTTCCAACTCAACAGATGAGATCGCAAGAAGCAGCTTTGATCCATTAAGAATATTAACAGTAAAGGGGTTAGACAAAATTGTGTTGGTTTCTGCTTGCGCCTATTAATCAACTCAGGGAAACAGTGTATTATTGCCCCAAAACAAGCTACAAACAAAAAGATTTTAAATTGTTTGAAAAAATGTAAAAATAAATAAATAAAGTGGTGTATTGATTGCATAGAATTATCAAAACCAGCATCTAATTTCTACGATATTCTTATTTCCACTCGTTCACTATCCGCCAGAGAATCAACAAAGACAGTTATTCAAAGTGCCCAAGAAGCCATGACTTTCAGATAAGTGTCAATGGATTCACTTGCGGAGACGAAGTAAAAGACTTTCAAGCTATCATGTATACTATATGTAATGTATTCTTTCAAACACTGGTCTGAATACGTTTTACACAGAATTCTATTACGTAAAGCAATTACGGTCGTTACTAACAATGAGAATATGGTCACATTTTACAGCTTGGTTATGAATTTGAACATTTTATTCATGTTTGAAAGGTATTGCCTGTGAGTGTTTATAAATGATATGCATATTCCATCGTGAATTCATTAAGAGACATAATGGATTATAACATTATGAAACATCAAGACTGTTAGCACATCAGCACCCTTTATGACTATTAGCATATCAGGACATTAAAGATTGGAATTCATTAAGAACATAACTTTAATTCATTTGGATTACTTTAACTTTGAACTTGTGATTATGACGTTTAGGACTAGAACTATTGGAGATTTTATTCACAATACTGTAAGTTCGTTTTTTAAGATTTTCTCTTGGTATTCTTGGGAAATAAATTATTTTTTGAATTTTGCTTAACTGGTTTGTTTTCGCTCTTTTCTGTTACTTAGTTTAATACCACAGAGTCGTAACACAGTCGCATTGAGATTTGACTAAACCTAAAACCAATTAAGTCTTTCAATTTCTTATTATATTGCTCTTTAGTAAAGTAAGTTAGAATTAGTTATGCATTGCGTCACTGAGTCAAGAGAGGGGTCTCACATCCCAGATAGGGTATTGACTTGAATACGATTTTACAACGTTTCAAAGGTTAATTACTCATTTCAGAGCTTCAAATCCCGACTTAACGAGTTAATGGTTAAGTGTTTATGTTATTGTCAGTTATAGAAATGCGGCGACTGAAATAGAAGACATTAAAGTCGACTGCTACATTTTATGTCAAAACTTTGCCTGCGATGCGGTGTGAAACAAGAATGACTAAAAAGGCCAACTGAATTGCTGTGTACATTTTCTGTTTTTGTTTATTTGAAAATTTAGAAATTTTATTGTATACTCGTCTACGAAATTTCATCTATTTAAGTTGTTCATAAAGGAAAGCCTGCTGTTTCACATCTAAAGAATCTTCAGCGGATCTTTGAAAATATTGAAATATACACTGTTGTTAAGAAACAAAATCAATAAACATATGAAATAGCCTGAAAAAATATACGTGCCTAAAAACTAAAATTATTTTAACTTCTACCATACTATCGTCACCACAGTCAAAATAACGCATGCTGTAACTATTTATTGACACCTAAACACGTTCACTTCATAAGTAGAATTACCTTTCTGAGTGTTCCGATATTTATCGTTATAGGTGTGATAGGCCTCAACATGCGACTTGATGATGGTGTGGGCACATTTGTAAGGTCGAGTGGCCGGCTCCTTGATCCCCGGGGCATACTCCCCCGTCCCATATCCCATCCAGCAGATTACCCACGGCTCATTAAATGTTATCCAGTGCTTCACCTGTGATAACGGTGTCTTATTTACTAATGTACTTCCATGCTTGCTTAAATAATACATAGTCAGTTGGTCAGTTAGACCCTCGCTTAGTTACACCAAAATATTTTCAGCTTGTAAATTGTTAATGGCAGTTCTAGCGTGATAGTTACAATTTAAAATAGCAAAGATCTTTTTCTTGTGGACTGTTCCCACTCACAACGAATTAAACAAAAGTGGCTGAACGATTACTTCAAATGCAATGTCTATCATTAGTTCTACTTAGCGCACTAAAACCTTACTACTGGCGCAAAGCTATTAACTATAACAGGACAATAAAAATCAACAAAAACAATTTCTTTGCTGGCGAACTTTCCTTAAAATAAATATTTCTTAGATACAGCCCAGAATCAGTCGATACTTTATTATTTAAACACCCAATACTGTTAAAACATGCGAATACTTTACACGGAATTTATTAAACGCTATAATTGTGGTGCTGCAAAATTGCAACACAAAATAATCTGAAACCCACTGCATCAGAATATTGATGGAACAAACCTACATTATGATCAACTCGTCAGTTTTCAGAAAGGTGATATAAATATTCAACGAGTTCAATAAAGAAGCAATCTCGTTATCCAAATGTAACGTTTAATATTTATTTATAATTTTGGATGGGATTAAATTGTAGCTAATGTTAACTTTGAGACAAACACCATTTTAAAGAATACAAATGTTGATTTACCTTTGTCAAATGTAAAATGATGTACTGCTATGATTAAAAGAAGATGCTGATATACAGATTAAATTCAGTGATTAACACATTAGATATGGACTTTGATGACATTCAGTGGTGAACATATTGAGATATGCAGTGTTAGTTCCGATGGCAAGATGATTCGAACTGTGCAGTACGAGGAACAATTGAAGAACCTGTTTGATGTGTATCAATATACAACTTTGCATTTGAATAAATTTACGGCACAATGTTTCCAGGTTGACTTCATGTTTGCTAATGGCTGAAATAGCGCTGTTTTATTGTTGCACCTAAATTTAGGATAAAGCCAATGTCTTTGGTTTGAAAGAATCATACAAACAGTGTATAAGGGTACATACTAGCTAACTGTATCAAACGGCTATGTAATTATTAATGTCATTACTGTGTCATGCCACTTTGCTGTAGGTTGGCTGGTCGAAATGTTTGGGCGTCATTGCCGGGTCCTGCTCATCTGATTGATGAATGATTTTGTTTAAATTTGACACGTGAAAGTAAACTTGAGTAATATCAGGCAAAGATATTGCAAAAAAGTTAAATCGTACGTGTCTAGCTCTAGAATAGTTAGCGGAAACAGCTGACACAACACTGCAGGTCTTACCATGACAAGTGTTTCTACAGTTAGCGAGATATTAGAGGTTTCCAGTGGTGAAAAAGAAACCAACTATGAAATTAAGGAAATAATCGTTAAAATGGTCACTACAAGTGTATGATTTGAAAACATAACTGAATGGGAAGTTGAATTGGATAAACACAACCTTCCAGAAATAACAGATGAGCTGGTTGACGTTAAAGTCACTTTTTCTTCTGAAGTGAAAGAAAGGAAAGACACCATAAATGCTGTTGCAAAACGTATTCAGTTTCATTCAGAAACTATTAGTGAGCTAGGGAGAAAGTAAACTTGTATGTTAGTGGCCGATGAAGAAACAAATTGCGACCTTAGAGGAAAAGCAAGCAAATAGAAAAATTCAAATTAGACTAAAAATTTGAACAATACAGGAGAAAGCTCATTGATAACAGCGTTTCCTTATGAAGATTGTACATGTTCATTCACTGCTCAGTTACAAACAACTATAAAAATATACACAGTGAAATCTGTCTATTTTGAGGACAGGGAAGAAATGTTGTGCATGGCCAAGAATCTGGGTAAAGGACTTTGAGTGGCTAAAGATTCATCTCCCGTAAGGAAAAAAGTTAAGAATATATTTTATTAAAGTACGAGTTAGAGGCTATAAAATATTTAAAATATCAAACACAGAGATATACTTGTACAAATTTGCTCCGTGGAGTTATTTCCCTTATTCCATACAATTTTTTTCCCCAATGTTTTGCCTTGACTGGCGCGCCATTAAGAATTACTGGACATTAATAATAAGTCAGCATGATTTAACCTTTAATTGGTTTGATTTTCATATTTTAGGCAGAATACACTGGCAATATGTAAACTGGAAGAATGGGTATGCATAAGAATGGGTATGCATATTGGCTTCTGGGCATTCTGCTGTGTGTTCATATCTTCACCGATTTTAATCTTGTATATACATTTGCATGCAAAGTCATTTTTGAAACTACACAATTCGATAGTACTGATCTACAGACTTCCCTCATCTTGTATAACAGAATGCCTGCAGATATTAGAGATGGCGTTTGCCATGTGCTGTCATCTGCAATCAAGACCCTCTTGAAGCTGCATATTTAAAGGTATTCAAATCAAATTGTCAAGAACCAGGAGACCTTAAGAATAGAAGAGGTTTTCTCAGCTGTTTTTCAAAGCGAAATTAAAAGTTTAAATAGTGTTGAACGAGATGCATATTTTGTTGGCAACATAGGAAAATATATTAGATCTACATGGAGATGTCAGTGGGGATTTTGTTTTGTTTTCTTAGTTTAAATACATCTGCACATAGAATTAAAGGTGGTAACAGGGTAGTATTTAGATATTTTAGATATTAGCATCTGTGATGCAAAACGATTCTAATAAACATAAATATTCGCCCCTAAAAAGATAATCACTCTTCTATGAAGAGATGGCAAAGGATATTGATAACTGAGATAATGAAAATGTAATTTTACCAGGCTAGTTTTAATCTAACCATTAACACTACTATATATACTTTATCATGCTACTATCGTAGTCCCAAGGCAAGCTAACGGTTCTGGATCTATGACTTGAATTTGATTTGACTGATATATAAAACACAGGCGCTCACATATACTTGGAGAAAAACAAACCCATTAAAATAAGGTTAGATTTGTTATATATTTGGGTATATCCAGGAAACCGTGATCGGATCTAAATACAGAACAAATAATCATATAGTGATTATTTAATCTGAATTCCAAACAATACCGAAAGGAAAAGGCTTTTGGAAGTTAAGTAATTCTTTATTGAAATGATGCACAACATATTCAGCTAGTTACACAAATTGTACATGATATTGTAGAATAATATGCTGCAAATGCATTTGAGAATTTTCGTGATGAATATAAACTATAATTTTTGTTAAATGATCCATTATGATTTGAATTAATGTTATCAGGGATAATGAAGACAACTATTTGTTATGCCACATAGACAAAACAAGCATATTAGCAAGACACACGGTTACAAGAGGAAATTGAGGATGTAGAAAAAGATTATGACATTTTAGACCATTCTCTAGAACTGACCAGATAGGAAGACTTGATGGAATTAGGAGAAAAGAAATGGTTATGATCCGTTCCAGAACAAAATAGATTGATTAAGGAGAAAAAGGTTAAAAAGTATTTCTTTACCTTTTAAAAAAAATCATGCTAGTAAAATGCTGGCTGCTGCCTATATTAATAAGAGATGACGAATCACAGACATCAATCAAAATGAAATTATGGAATGTTTGAGCATTTGTATAAGCGACATGAAAGTAGATTCTATCCATTTAAATGAACGATTTAACAACATGACATTTTGTATTTTAAAACTAGATAGCATGGATAACATACAGAAACTATGACGAAGTATTACAACATTAAAACAGATAGCAGACAATAAAATTTCAGATTCAAGTGGTTTTACAACTGATTTTTCTTTACTTTCTGCTGCGGTGTGTGTGTGTGGGGAACATTTGTCATTTTCTTGTCATATTCACAAACAGATACAGGTTGGGGGAATTTTTGTCAACACGTAAAGAGAGAATTACCAAAAGATGACTTTAAAAAGAATATCTTAATAACTGGAGACCAAAAACATTATTAAATGTTTCGCATAAAATAGTCTCTGATTTTATCTCTAATAGATCGAAAAGCATCGTACCTCACCTTATAAAGAAGGATCATACTGGTTTTATTACAGGTAGAAAATATTAGACGAATCTTCTATGATTTAATGTTTTACAATGTAAAACACAACACTCCGGATTTATTAGTGTTAATCGATCCTGATGATGTTACTTAGTCCTATATTATATTATATTTTGTAAATTTTGGAGATTCTATTAAAACTACATACAAACATTTTTAAAATAATATCAAATAATGAGTTACAGTAAATAGTTACATCATTTCCGTGGTTTTGCGAGCAAGGAAAGTGTTGGCAAGGATACCCTTTGTTTCAATAGATAGATAGATAGATAGATAGATAGATAGATCTTTTATTTTACTACTCAAACTCCTAAGGACGCAGTGTTGATTTTGATAAAACTAAGGTCATCTAGTGTTTGAGTGGACTTGAAGATTTGGTTTGGTTTTTTACAACACAGTAACACAAGTAGGTTATTTAATGCCGAGGTAATATCGATAATTAAATTCTAATTTACATAATTATCATTTACTTTTGTTTTTGTAATTGTCCTCTACTATTGTTTGTCGTACTGTTGTAGACTGTTTATCAGTCTTTTGAATACATATCTTGATTACCTCAGTATTATTGGTAAAGTTTAACTTAAGCTTAAAGGAGTCACTTGATTTCTGTAAATTGTTGTTACCACTTATATAGTCAATTTTTTTATTCGTGTCACTTTGTACAAAAGATACCATACACTCCAACAAAATAGTCAGATTTCACTTCGAATAATGTATATCATTTATGAATAGCATCATGATGATCTCATATGTTTTGTAACCTTGTTGACCAAGAACTAGTAACTCAGATTTAGAATGGTTTCGAACTAATAGAATGTCAACCTATTGTCTGCTTTCGGTTTGACTTCAATACTCCCACTTTCTCGTTCCAGAATTCTGCTAAACCTCTCAACTACTGAAGTTGTTTTGTCAGAGTAACTTGAAAAGTACTCAAATACTCCATGTCTAGCAAATCATCCATTTCTCTTTTAAAAAATATTTCCTGTTTTCAAATTATATCTTTAGCCTTTCTTCGCTTGAACATGTATGTGAAAACGCCCTGCATGTCACCCTCATCGTATATCCTTTAAAATCTCTCTGCCCATACGTATTCAGAAAATTGATGCTATCACTGTCAAGATATGTTTGTATTTAACTTTGTTTGCTTGATATATTTGAATGTGAACAATGTCTGTTTGCCACTGCTGTGAGTACCAGTCAGAAGGGGATTCGATTTTCTTCGCTCACCTGTGTAACGGGTTTGTAGAAGTTTTGGTTAACCATTCGTTCAATTCAGCATATATATTTTTAAATATAGTCTTGGTTTATTTCTTCCCGCAATTGATTGCCATATGTGTAAACAACACTACACTTTTCCGAAGTACTGTTGATCGTCAGGTATTTAAAATGATATAAAGAGAGTACTTTGTGCTTGGACAAATTGTCGCGTGATCAACAAGCCAACATAACATCCATTAACTAACGGTGCAACGATTTTCAACAGTTTGCAACATTTTCTACAATACTTTAAATCTTGTGAATGAGTTTAGATCGTTGTCAAATTTTCCAACATCTCTGAAAATTAATTAGCATGGTATTTTTGACAGTAATGATTTTTGTAAATTAAAACATTTAGTAGTTGATATTTTGTCGCCAGTGGTATACGTTTAGTAGCACCATGATGGGTGCACTTGAGTAGACGGCTAATGAGAGTTACGGCATTTGAATTAATGAATTATATATATATATATATATATATATATATATATATATATATATATATATATATATATATATATATATATATATATTTATATATATATATATATATATATATATATATATATATATTTTCCAAATCTCCAAATCAGCCACCTCTGCTAGTACCCCTGACGACGTCGATGATAAAATCATCAATACCTAGTCTCCTTACGCTTAGAAGACCAATACCTTATCTCCGTACGCTTCGAAGACGACATCAGCATAGTGCTTGTAGTATTCAACAAGAGACTCGTTAGCCCAGGAACCTATGTCTTCCAGGGACTGAGGCAGATCCCAATGGAAAATTGTCACTAGAGGGATTATATTATTCCGTTGAAGCTCATCTATCAGTTTATGGTAGTAGTTCAAACCCTCATGATTTACCTCCCCCGTCAGCGGATTCGGAACAATTCGGGTCCAAGCCAGCGAAAAACGATAATGGGTCACCTAAAATCAGAGATCTTAATAATAATATTACAGGAACTTGTTCCTTTCACTATATAAGGAAAACTATTGACAACACACAGCCCCCTTCTACAAGTTAACACAAGATGTCTATCTTGAGTGGTTCGAAATTATTGCCGCTTATAGTTGACATCAACGTAAAGTCTTTTTCCTATGTACGATTTAAGTACTTTTCCGATCACAAGACGAAGCAATAGACTTTGCATAAAAGTGGATACTAAATGAGCAGGGAGGAACTACGAATTTTTCTTTTACACCGTTTTCAAACTCCATCCCCATTACCTTGTGAATTATATCATCTATTGGATGAGTGAAAATATGACAACACCGGTCTTTATCCATGATCAGATTTGTGACGATTTAAGCTAAAATTCTATCATATCTATGTAACACCGGCGCTCACAAATAGAGATATCCTCTTGCCACTTTCCCTAAAACAGACAGTATGGATTAAGGATCCATATCCTATCAAATAGCTTTCTCTAAAGAAACTTCAGAGTATGCTAGAAAAACAAATAAGTAGATATGAAAGGATATTTTCGCACTCACAACCCCGAAACTCAGGGCGCCTTTAAAGCGTTGCCTTGTTCCAGCCATCCCCTCCCATTCCCCTAACCTGACAAATTAAATATGTTATTTTCTCAGAGGACTATTATCATACTAGGTCGGCGGAAACTGGGAGTTTGAAATGCATTCCCGCCACTCACTTACCATAAAATAACTTGTAGCTTCCCACCTGTGTTGCCATTACGTTTCATACGTAGACGCTCTTTTCACACCTAACACAACGATCGAAATTTGGAATTGGTAAGTCTGTCACAAAGAGAAGAACGGCCAACGCAGAACATTTCAACCCATGACGAAACAACTCAAAGAAGTATAACCTAATTATACTCTAACAGAGCGTGGGAAATCAAGCACTATATATATATATATATATATATATATGAGCAACTTATGCTGCTGCTATATATATATATATATATATATATATATATATATATATATATATATATATATATATATATATATATGGTACGTGTGTCTACACTGACTAACCTACCCCTATTTGCTTCAATAGTTGAACATCCACCACGTACTTGTGAAAACTGTCACAAGCCACATCGCCTGTAGCACCGTTCCAGCATCTCCCTGCGTGGCAAAAACGATCCCAAATATGCTCACTCTTCCCTGAAATGTTCATCAAGGCTAAATGCATATCAGTTACTTAATATCAGTATGTCGGGTCGCTGTAAAGATCCTACTAGTTGTTAGGTAAGAAAACATGGTGTAGATTAGGTCTGAGATTAGAAGCATTAACGTATTTAAACATGAAAATAATTCAGACTACCATTGATCATATCACCATAATCCCGCTAAAGATATAAATGTCATATATTCAAAAGATACCAGTTTAAGGGGAAGGAGATAGGGAAGGGTAGATGAAAGGGTTTAAAAGACTCACTGGGTGTAATTTGGAGGCAAATAAAACTTTTTTGCCTTTTGAAGTAAACTAAACATTTCAAACTGTTTCATGATAGAAGCATTCTGGTATGATACAATTTTGTTGACACACATTGCCATAGGATTGCCATGTGTTTTGAAGTTTCATTATCATTCTGTGAATACTTATGAAGCAAACGTTATGCCTTACACCAATCTTTTGAACGGAAAAGAGATGCTTCATGTTGTATGCCAGGCGCCGGCTTGTCAGCTTAATCTGTCTTGAGTCACTGGTCAGTAACTGATATCATTTAGAGGCTGTAAAAGACGGGCGTTTAATATCCACCAATGAAACATACGAACTAGAACCGCGTTCGGTAAGTTGAAGCATCTGGGGCTTGTAGGTTTATCATTTGTTCAAATTTAAATATATGTTTCTTTTTAACACCTATTTCTTCAAGGACAATGTAAAAGTAAGGTTTAATATTGTATCCTATCAATGAAGGAAACTGTACAGAGGAATATTTGGTAAAGCACTTCTTCAAACGAACGGTTGCAGATTTTTGATTGGTTATAACTGTGATGGTATAGAATTATGGATGTTGCATTTAAGGCATACAACACACTGTATTCATACTGACCGCTATCGTTCCAAGCACCCTCTATCTGATGTGCTGATGTAGCTAGACCCCACATGAAGTTTTTCGGAAACTTTCCATAGTACCCGGCCCCTTCTACTGGAGGCAGAAGAAGAACGAAGACGTTGATCAATATCAGGGAAAATAGCGTTGCAGAATCCATTCCTGATATGACAATGACAAGAATTTCAAAGTAAAGTGTAACTCATTGCAGCGGGGTGTCTGCAGACTTTAAATCAGAAATTTTATTGAGAAATAAGGGTTTTAAATGTGGATATTTATGTTTTAGCGTTTGCAAATGTATCGAATTAGGCATTGAATCATTAAAATTATGGGATGCTATTGCCAAGAACGGCACACAGCAAGCACAAAAACGCTACAAAAGGAGTCAGTATCATTGCCAAAATATTGTGTCCGAGGATACTAATAAAGAGAAAGAGACAAATAAGGTAAATTACTTCTTTATTCGTGGATTTCTGGATCTCATTCACTTTTGATTTCTTTGAGTTTGATCATTTAGGGCCTTGGTTGACAATGGCTGGAAAATTACGTTACAGGAAGACGTTTATTACACGGAAAATCCATACGAATCAACTTATGTACATAAAAGTACAATTAGTTCAGGTAATAAAATGAAGATTCCACTGACGTCCGGGGATGGGGGCTAACATCTAGTGAACAGCCATTAAATTTTACTGGTGTAGGTCAAAACATGTTTAGAGGTGAAATCGAGGGGGGGGAGGGAGGAGGGCAGTGCCCTTCCTTTGCCCCTAAGTGCGGGTTCCCATGCTTACGTCATTGTTACACATAGGTCCAGCATCAATATATACGTATGTCAGTTCGGTAAAGCTAGGTCACACTGCAAAACTGTGAACCCGACACGGGTTAACGTTAACAAAAGTAATTATATTATAATAAGTATGCATTGGTATAATAGTAAATGCAGCCTTACGATATATATATATATATATATATATATATATATATATATATATATATATATATATATATGGCCATCTACGTAATTAGCGCAGTAGATATTTTAAATACTGTGTGTATTGAGGTATGTCAAAGGGAATAATTTTAGCAATCGGGCTATCACAGATTTTTTCTCGGGACAGAAATGTCAAGCATGTTACAAGATAGTCGACATGCATTTAAATATTGCCCTAAATCTGGCACACTAGATCCATTTGTGGGGTTGCAAATCTGATTTGTTTGTATTATTTCAATTAGTTTTGCATTTATAATAATTGTACACAATTACATAAGCGCTATATGCTATTGTTCTTGCCAGAGCTGCAAATATATTCAGCAGGGACAGGTTCAAAATGAAAACAAGATTTAGTAGCACGTGTGACTCCATGAGCCTGGAGTTGTCTGCGCCTAAGTTACATTCGTCCCTATGATCCTGAATGGTCCAGGAATAAAAACAAGTCAAATTACACGTCATTGCCTCAGTCAACTTTCACTCTCTCGCTACTCTTGATTTTCAATAGTTCTGTATGTCGTCGGAAGAGCTACGGCTGCACGTGCTTCTAGGCTCCAAGGACGCGAAACATCCCTGCCTGTGTTTCAGGAGTTGCTGGTTCACAAGAACGATAGTGGACACACTCTTCTACGTTGGATTGTTCATCGCATACGATCATCTCATCAACACCAGTGCAGTAGCCAACATTGACCACAATCCCAGTTCAACAGGTATATATGACACCTTCCGGAACCGGAGTATGCCATTCCAACATCCAATTGATGTAATCATTGGAGTGCAACGGGCTGTAAGCATTTATTGTGACTACACCCAAGTTGTTGAGATGGAGACTGTGGTTCACACACTAGAGTATGTTACCCGTTGCTCTGTGCAGAAATCCAACACTAGAAAGTCTGAACAATGCCAACTGTCAGATTATCTCTTTTGCCATGCTGAAGGAATACTTATAACTGGACCATGTAAGGCGGGTGGTTGCCGCTGAAACGCTCCAGAAGGATGAGACAATCTCATGGGCTGAATATCATGGCAGCCGGGAACCATTCAATGTATCTCTATACATGAACGTGGTGCTCACTTCTCTGCTCCCTTTCTTTTATGACCAGGCTCAGTTTGTGGCCATGATTTGTCATTCTATGGATGTGCTTAAAACTGGAGATTCTGAATCATGGACATGAATTCATCAGCACTGTGCATCAATCTATGCAGACACTTGCAAAGCAAATTCAGTTCAACTGACCAATAAACCATATTGAAAAGCACGTTGTTGTGATGCTCAGCGTGCGGTATATCGAGATGGCAGCTCTCAGGGCACTTGGAGATCATTTAGAGGACAGTGGGTGGATCAGTGCACATGTGCAAGCCAGAAAGCTAGCGTTGTCACACCAGGAAAAACAAACTTGTTTCTGAAACACACATGCAACATTCGAGACGCACGCAACAAATGCCATCACTTTTTAAGACAACGCTACTTGTGCCTAGTAACAGATTGCTTGTATGTTTCTACTAGGGATGAAATGGTTCATCGATACATCGATGCAACGATACTTTTGCTGAAACGATACACATATCGATACAAGAGACGGAGAACCGATACAAAACGATACTGCATGTTAGTTTCGTCTTCAACAGTCATTAATGATTATTATTGGTTACCTTGTTATTCTGTAAAATTATTATCCATCTGAAACAGCATTTGCAGTCACAGGCACTCATGTTTATTAGTAAAGACGAGAAAGACTTTGAAAATACAAACTCGCCGGCTACAAGTTAACACGGTGACAGGGTTCGTAACCCCCACCCCCCCTTCCATGCTAATTATCCTAACCCAGAAGTATGTTCAGCATATACTATACATTCCAAATGTGTTCCACATGTTTAATGAAATACTTTACTCATCATTTAATAACCACTTTCACGCGAAGTTTCTACTTTGAGTTGTATCTTGACTCCTTTTTCGATTTGAAAGCTTTGCACGGTGAAATATGTTACATCGAATTCTCATTTGTAGTTATTGCTTTTCCGGTCCAGGTTAAACAATAACAGGTTAAACAATAACCACCAATCAGAAATCAATGTAGTTTATTTTCTGCATGACAAACAGGAAATATTGGCAGATCAAGAGAGAGACTTCGCGGGAAAGTAATTAGATATGTCAAGTATTTAAGAGGAGATGCTGTCAGGGTGTGCCATTGCGCGAATGGTACAAAATTTGTACGAATTCGCGCGCTTGGAGAATAGTGAAACGCGAGAACTCCCGCAAGTTCGTTGAAAGTCACAGATATGAAAATGTGCTCGGCGAAGTATACATTTTTATTTAACTGTTCATGTCACGACATCTGTTTTTCGAATAGTTACTGTTCCACATCTGGGTTCTTCAAGCACGACATGAATGATGGCGAAACTAAATTTGATTAGCACAACGTGCACAGGAATAAGCATTATGGCGTAGTTTAAACCATTCATGAAGAAAGTTTAACAAATGCGTGTTTAAAATATGGGCTACCTAGGATACCCAAAATATCTGATTCCCGGCTTGTTTCATTACGATTTCGTTCGGCAAATACTTGCTGATGATAGTGATGATGACAATAATTTGATGACAAAAAAATAGACTGCATGACCCTTTCAGTGGTATTTCAAAACTAAATGTACAAATGGCGGCCAAATTAAAATACAGACAATTTAAAAGTATAATGCAATTTTCATTTTTGTTTTGTTAATCAATTTCGCCCTGTGAATCATATGCTACAAAACCATATATATGTATCCACATCAGGGTTAAGATAAATTGAATAAAATAAGGGTAAAAAATGAAATTAATAAGTAAAGATATTTATTTTATACCTCTGTCTGCACAAGCATTGATGGACTAAACACAGCATCATGGAACTGATAAGAAATTTGGCATAATAGTCAGTAAACTACAGATTTTACAAAGAAAGTTTATGTTAGTGAAAAATCCTATTTTGGAGCAGATGTATCCAAAAGATAATGTCTTTGAGCAGTGGAAAATTGTACATAAGAGTCACAAAGATCGGTTTCCCAACATATTCAAACTGACAAAGCTAGCAATGTACATGCCCCTTCACAATATTGATACAAAGAAAAAGAGCAGAATATGCTCAGAAATAATTAACAGATCAATGCTTATACAACTTGAGGTGACATCTGTCAAAGATGTTGATTTCAGTAGAGCTCTAACAAAGTGGAGCAGGAAGAAAGAATCAGATATTGAAATTTAGATAAATATTGACCTATGACCGTTTCCTCCTCCCCGTTCATTTTTCTTTGATAAAGGGATGGCGTTCGCTTAAGATATAATACTGTCATCATCTCTCCTTAAATTGTACATGGGAAAAAATTTGGAATTTCTCTTTTTCTTTGCAGAGATATTTAACCAGTGAATGAAGGCACTTATGGTATAAATGAAATTAGCATAGAATGAGCGATGGGGCAGATTTAAATCTGTTCATGTGTATCATCTTTTGTAAGTTATACAAAAACTGTAGAATAGGACTGGGTGTAGTCAGTAGGTTTCCTTCTTCACTAACAAATACAAGTACCTGTGGATGCAACAATCTTTTGCATCTGCAAGAAGTAAAATGTGATAGATTTTGTTGGTATTCAACCTTGTTCCAATGCTCGGATTTGTTGTAGATGAAATTTTCTTTGCACTAGCAAATTGCATTATTTCTTATGTTTGGTAATAAGATCTTTCCAATCATTCATTTTGTACAAAAGAAAGTTAAATTGCCTAAAACGTTTTATAAAACTCACTGAAACCAACAGGCAGTCTGTTTGAAAGTATTGGTGTTATCTTCTCATCAGTGTGAATTGCATCTAAATACATGATAACTATATGTTTGTCTGTCATCTGCATTCTAGAAATAGAACCATAATGTCTACATGAAAGGGCACCACCTACTTTCCAAAGATGGAAAGACCATCAAGTTCATATGTGTATCGATATGTATCTTATCGCAGGCTGTGTATCGTGAATCGTATCGATACGCGGCACATGTGTATCGTTTCACCCGTAGTTTATATGGTGGTGGTTCTGGGTCCATTTTCATGATATTAGCATTAATTCAGTCTCATTTGGATTAGATATAAACAACCAGTACATGGAATTTTCATGTATCATTCAAACATCAGACTTTAACATTTCACTATCTAAATTTCATTATTAACTCACATATACAATGTCATCAGCAAAGAGTCATCCATATTTCTATACAGCTTACATTATCGTTCATAAAAGTTAAAAATAACAACGGTCCTAATTGATGCGTCTGAAAGCTGATGGTTTAGCATTTTTTTATAACTTGTTTAGCTTTGAAAACACTGCCAAGTGCCAGAAACATTGCCAAGACAAAAAACAAAAAAGCTACTAACCTCCTAGCCCCCTTGCTTGGATCTAGCGCAAAACTAATCATACTGTAAATGGATCTCTACTGTTGTGTTTTTCAAGTACCGGGAGGTTGGTGGATTTATATGGCTCTTTCAACATTTGATTTGGATGTTATTATACAGAGGAAATGCACATGTACCGAGGAAGCCAACCGGGTGTCGAACCTGCGACCATCACTCATGGCTAATAATACCTTCTTTTTTTACATTTCTTTTAAATAAACCTAAATCATCGTGTTTAATTTTATTTTTGTGTCGCTTATTACACTGGTCTACAATATTTTAGGATTCGTCTGCATCAGAGATAAAATGTTAATTTTATTATGGATTTTGATGTGCTGAATTCAAATATGACAATTAAAACAACTTATTGGCTACTGTTTCCAAAATATTTAAGTTTTTTCATTTTACGTCTATGTATATTGTGTAGATAGTAGAGTTTTAATCATAAATTGTAAACCTAGGTCTTTTCGTGTGTTTATGGTTGCTTTACATGATAATATTTCACCTGTCCTGTTTATGTAACACTTTAAAAAACAGCAAAAGGGTTAAATAAATAAAATGTATTATGAAACAAAAGGCAAGAAGCTAATATATATATATATATATATATATATATATATATATATATATGTGTGTGTGTGTGTGTGTGTGTGTGTGTGTGTGTGTGTGTGTGTGTGTGTGTGCGTGCGTGTGTGTGTGTAAGTACATAGTTTAGTCCTTATTCAGTGTCTACTCGGCGCTTCTTGGCTTGTCTTTTGTATTCATTAAATGGAACATCTCTTGTCACTGTCCAGTAATTGTCTGCAAGCATTGATGGGCTCTGATAGCGTTTCTCCATTGTTGCAATGTCCTCGTGAAATCGCTCTCCATGCTCGTCGCTCACTGCTTCGCAGTTCGGTGGAAAAAATCTAGACGAGAGTGCAAAATATATATTTTTAGTGACATGTTGCAACCAAGGCTTTTGTCTGCCTTGAGGAGGTTTTCCACCAACTCCCTGTAGTTGTTTGCCTTGTTGTTTCCGAGAAAATTTGTTGCCACTAACTGGAAGGCTTTCCATGCCGTCCTTTCTTTGCCACGCAGTGCACAGTCAAATACATCATCTCAAAGTTCACGAATCTAAGGACCAGCAAAGACACATTCCTTTATCTTAGCTTCACTTAACAGTGGAAGTTTTCCATGGAGGTACTGGAAAGCTGCTTGTGTTTTGTCCATGGCCTTGACAAAGTTCATCATCAGACCCAGCTTGATGTGAAAGGGAGGTAACAAACTCATCCTTGATTCAACAAGTGGTGGATGCTGAACACTTTTCCTCCCAGGCTCCAATGACTAATCTCTCGTAATGTAGTGGGAATCTCTCGCACGACTATCCAATTCGCAGAGAAAATAGCAATACTTTGTGTATCCATTCGGCAGACCAAGCAAGAGAGCAAGAACCTTCAAATCGCCACAAAGCTACCACTATCGTTGGTCATAGTGTATGCACCTCAAAAGTTTTTTTTTATGTTTTCATAGGTTTCCTTCATGACCAACTGGAATTAATGGCATAACATTGCCATTATGCAGCAAAACAGATTTAAGACTCGTCTTCGATGAATCAATGAACATTCTCCACTTATCTCGATCCTGAACGATGTTGAGCCTTGCCATCACACCATTGATTTTGTTGCAGGCTACAAGATCACCTTCCATGAAGAAGAATGGGACAAGATCCTTTTGACGGTCACGGAATATGAAAACCCTAATATCTCCTGCCAAGAGATTCCACTGCTGTAGTCTGGAGCCCAACAGCTCTGCCTTACTCTTGGATAGTTCCAAATCCCTGACAAGGTCATTTAGTTTACCTAGTGTTATGAGGTGTGGTTCAGAGGAGAAGGATGGGAGAAAATCTGGGTCATGTGATATTGATGGTTCAGGACTAGAAGTTTCATTCTCTTCCTCGTCTGACTCAGGTGAGAATTATTCTGGTGCATCAGAAACCGGCAGTCCTTCTCCGTGGGGTACTGGGCGTACAGCTGATGGAATGTTCAGATAATGCACAGTCTATTTTGTCTTTCTTGACACACCTTTCCCAATTGGATACACCGTGCAGATGTAATAATTGCTGATATGATATGTTATCTCTCTCCAAATCATTGGCACTGCAAAAGGCACAGATTTCCTTTTCCTGTTCAACCACTGGCGATGATTTGTTGCACAATCCTGATCTCCAATTTTGCAGCCAAAATAAGATGATAAGCTTCATAATCATAGTGGTTATACTGCGCTTTTATGATGCAAAAGTCACTTCACCACAAACATAACATAAGTTATCTGCATTGTTTACACAAGTACCAGGCATCTCTGCTCACTTTGGCTAAACAGAAAGGTGTCTCTTTGCAAAATCAAACACTGACAAAAAGAAAGCACGACATGATTTCTAGATCTGATTTAGGGAAATTCGTTCAGCAGAGTGATGTAAGCTTAGTTATGATTGCATCCCCCATGACTCCTAGGAATAAAATGATGCAATTCATATCATGTATGATGCAATACCGGCTTCAGATTCTATCATTCATTGTTTTGCCTAAAAGGCAAGAACTGTCCAAACCCAGTCATAGATTTATTTATAGATCCAGTCAAAGATGTATTTCAGTCATTTCTGGTTTAAATTGAAATCCCTTCCCATTACAACTCACTTATCCTCAGCCATTCCCAAGTCAAGGATCGTAAATTCTGACTCAGTATCATATCTTTAAAACTAGAGCCAATCCACAATTTTAAGCACCAGTATTAATAAAGTTTGACTACATTTATTTCGGAGGCATTTTGGTTGTAGACCAGTGTTATATTGTGGTGATTTTTTTTTCTTCAAGATTTACTTTATCTGAAATATTTACAACACACTATTGTACTCCTTTGAAATTAACTTTTTGGGATTGTTGTTTTAACTTACATGACAAATTATTGAAATTCTGTGAAGTATATAACTTAAAGTCATCCCGAGACAACTGCAGAATTTTCGCTAAATTTATAACATTGCACTTTAGTTACCTTCATCTCAGTCATTCATCCCTAACGTTGATGAGGAATCCATGAATAACATTGAACCAATTCGATCCATAACGGCCTTATAAAATGACTTTATAAAGTGAACGGGCTGTAGATTTTGGCCATATGAGAAGTTATTGATAAAATTTACACCTTGTTACCCGGTCAAAATAAATAATGTTTTTGTTCTAATCAGTGACAATTTTTTTTTATTGTTTAAATATTTTGTGTGTAAATCGGAATGAAACATCTTGACCACTTAGGCATTTACTATATTTGGCAGAACACAAAATAGTTACCATTACGGTTAAATGTCTCCAAATATACTAGTAAAATGCACAGGAATTATAGTCTCTTGTCTCACACACCAAAATATGTTACAAATCTCACCCAGATACAACTCTGTTATTAATCAGAGTTTTCTTTACTTTGTTGTATTATAATAAGAGACAATATTTGTGTGTTGTTGTGTAACGTTTGATAGGTTACAAATGCACTGAAAATTACTCACTCAATATGTGGAAATCTTCTGACTTCTACACCCTCTTGGACGTTGATTATATATCCCTATGAACTGTAGGCATAAGGGTCTTAAATCTGCTATCAAATGACGGGCGTCCTTACACACCGTATACACCAAAACGCCTGTTCTGAATTTTGAAATGCTCTTTGTCGTAGCCTCTAAGGAATTGACTGTTCTGTTATCAGTCCAAGTTTTACGTAGCTAGATTCACAGGCTTTTGTGTAATGTTCAGTGTACTAATACATGTACATATAAACACTTAATAATACTTGATGAAATATTAATATTGATGTTTAAGGATAATCCAGCAGAGCATGAGACTGAAAGATGTTATTAAAAGTTCTAAGGGCCTTTTACAAACATTTCTAACAGGATGATGGGTTGATTAGAAATAGTAAATAAGACGTTTCAAACGTCCAACTTACTAAGTGAGCAAAAAAAGGAATTATATTCAATCATTTTATTTAATAGAAGGGTATGGTGAATGGATATCAAGCCTAATTGTCTGATTGCAAATGACCTTTTTATTTTGAGTGCATTTTGTCGTTTTATCTATTCCCGTTTCTGCATTACCATACAGACATGCAGAAAGTCACGTGGAAAGTCACGTGTTCAGTGCAAAGCTAAACGAAACTTTGTCATGAATGAGAAGTTTTTACCTTAATGTAGCAATAGCAACGAAAGCAAAAATGTTTTTCATCTAATATATTTGTATACTTTTTTCACGTAAATAAAAAAAACACACAAAAGTCAGTTATCACAAATCAACTGACATGTAATGTATCATTATTATTCATAATAAACTGCCTGTCTGATTGTGTAATACGGTATTACATTTACAACAGATAACACTTTCATACCGAATGGTCTAATCACCCCCTTCCCCACCCATCTTAACAAAACTTACTGCGTTAACAGTTCTGAGCAAAGCATTCTCTTATGTTGTAAAAAACCGTCTTTTGTTGAAACTACTAATATTTGTGGAATTTATTATCATGTAAAATATTGGATATTATTATGCCTATATGCATATTGGCCACATCAAATCAAGGTGGAGATATGATAACCGTATTACCTCAGAAATTTTATGTCGTATTCGTATACGGTCAGGGTTCTCAGAAGATTTCAAAACAGACGTCATTTACCCTTGACCCCCAAATCTCCAGAGTCAAAATGAAAATTTCGGGAATCAAAACTGAAATCTCTTCATTTGTCTTTTGACTATCATGACTTTGCTGCTGGGATTGTTCTTGGTTAGTAAAGCAAGCCGATGTTGAAGAGTTATTGCTTCATGTTGAATACAGAGAAACACTTGTACTGGATTTTGTAAAAAAACATACAAGTAGACAGTGAAACAGACACTGCCATTAATGATCTGTGTACATGTCTTCCTTTTTCTAATTATGTATGGCTGGTAGGTAGACTCTGAGACTGAGACAAAATAAAATATACTTCAACGATGCATTGTTACTTAACAGTTCACAAGTACATCTAATATAACAAAATTATTCCATCTCGCTATTCAATCTGGAGTAATTCCAAAGAACGAAATAAATCAATAAGCATAATATTTGGTAAATTCTTACTGAATGATACATTAATAAATACCCGAATATCAAATGTTTAACCTATTAAAGCAAATAAAACCCACAATTAAATGTTGTCTACTTACGTTTGACAACTGGCTTCGCGAGTCGCTATATTTTCCACAGTTTTGTTTAATTAATTACTATTTGATAGGCAGTCCTAAAATACGCTGATACTTGATCAACGATTATTTCATTGAAGTCATAACTGATTCCCCCTGTAACTATCATAATCTCAAACGAATCTAACCTTGATACAACTATGCACGATCAGTTCATATTGACTTTACGTATATGCGATAATATCTGGACGATTAGGTGTAAACAGTAGTCTAGCAAATGTCGAATACTGGCACATACAGTAAATGTCTTAAGGACAGCCACGCGCAGTAGGAAACTTCCTGGAAAATATCAAGGGTTATTAAAACCTGATGCTGCTGACGAAATCAACGTGCATCATAAAAACGCACAATTTGGAATTTCCATGCGTCAAAAAGGGGTTAAATTTAAATTCCAAGGGTCAAAATCCGATAGTATGTGTCTATTGAGAACCCAGTACCGTGTACGCCAAGGTGACTGCTTACTTCCAGTTTTGTTTTCATTGTGACTTAATAATCTAGAACAACAGTTAATTTTAAAATGGTCTGGTTGAGCAGAAACGGATTTATTAAAGATTGTTATATTCTCAGAATCAGCCGACGGTTTAAAAAAGGGGCTAGATAAATTGTATGATTACTGTTCGACGTAGAAAGTTAGTAAATTTTCAGAAATCGGAAACATTTTTTATAATGAAATGGTGGCATCTTACCTGGAAATATGGAAAAGTTAAATTTGGTAATTTAGTGATAGTACCTATGCATAAATTTACCAGTTTGGATCCTATATTTACTTACCTGGTGATCCTTTTCTTAGCTTCAATTAACTTTATTTAGACAAGCTCATAGGGGAATGTTAAAACTCAATTATTGTCTTCAAATGTTTCATTTCACACCATGCACAATCTTAGTCGTTCAAATAAATTGTTACTCCAGCACTTAACCACGCACCAAAGAAAATTCGTTTGGAAAGACACGTGCATCAAATGTTTAAATTGGTTTATAGTGAATGCTGTAGAATACGATTTCAAACTATGCAATTACATAATGTCATAAAATCAGGGATGAATTTTTTTTATAGCAATGACAAAATATGTTTTAGAAAGGTATGTTGGTTAATTCTACTTGCGCCGTCTTTTAAGATTAATGCATACTGTTTAAAGGGTTTTACACTATGAGATTTCTAGCAAATTTTGAATGTTCACTATGCGCGGTATTTTCGGGATGTAACACCGACGCCTCTCTCTCTCTCTCTCTCTCTCGCGAAGGAAATAATTGCTAAATATCTTTATGTAGGGCTGGAACTCTTGCCTCTGTAAATAATCTAGATCTCTGTTTAACCAAAATTTAAATTATTTCGAGTTCAAACCATATTTTGATATAATATGAGTCTCCATCCAATATGTTGGTGAAACAAATGACTTTAGTACAGCAATGGACAATCTCAAAGCCATATCAGAATCAAGGTCAATACAAACCTCACCCATTTTAACTAAACCGAACGCTCTGTTCAACCCTTCCAAAAGCTTCATATGAACTTAAATGACAGACTGATATTAAACACGCCGTTCAAAAAGAGAAATATGGATATTGCGGATGCAATTATTTGGTGAATCTGTCTGAAACAAAATGGTCAAATACCTAACCAGTTTTTGCTGCTAAACCTGCTGTGTGGTTAGTTTCTTTCCTACGAATGAGACAAGCCTTACTCTCCTTTAACTATTATTATTATTATTATTATTATTATTATTATTATTATTATTATTATTCATCTTAGTAGCGAAATATTGGCTTTATTTTAGGGTTAGAAAGCACTAATTGGCTACTGGACGTACACATGTTTTATCTACAACGTGCACGTTTAATTCAAGGCACTGGAAACTCATAGGTTATGATGCTAGGTCTGCTTTGATGTTCCCTATATGTATTACTTGATGATGATAATAATAATAATAATAATAATAATAATAATAATAATAATAATTTTTATTTAACGTGGATTACATACTTGATCACGTAAGATCCCTCTGACACAAGCCAATTACAAACAGTCATGCATATTCGAACACGGACTCAAACCGATTTAAAATAGATTAATGTGAACATATATGCTTTATTCAGCTATACATCTTTCAGTGTGGCAGAGAGCATACAGACATACGTGGAATAGAATAAAAACACATTATCTCTGGATACAACGATAAAATTATGTACAGAGAGGCTTCAATATATCATTTCAGCTGGTCAAGAAAGAATTTATTTAGTGATTTTTTTTTTTTTGATGAATCAAGAAAAACTGAATTTAGTGTCGACAGGGATATGAAATTCCAAAAAGAAGGTGAAAAAAAAAAAAGATTTAAAACTGGTTGGTTCTCGACCTTAGAATATGGAGTCCGTTATTAGAATTCAATCATTAGTAGTATATATTTAAAAATGTAAAGTTCCAGCTATCGGTGACAGTAATTTTGAGACTATTCCGCACAAATGATCGATACATGAATTCCAGAAGTGGTGTTGATCAATAAATATAACAATAAGTATATGTACTTTCTTTTTTTAACGCAAGTCAAGTTTCAGGCATTTCGAGTGAGAAATAGTATACTACCTGTTTTTTATATTAAAAGAAAGCCCTGTTGTACTTTTACAATAACATGTCAATATTAATGTTTTCTGAATGTAATGGAAGCTTATGCAGTAATTGCTTATTGAGTGCTGAAACCAGTACATTAATTGTTATTCTATAAATCATTTCAACGTTTTTATTCACAACTACTTTTCAGCGGCAGTGATTTTAATCATCTTTGAAAAGCATGGCATAATTACATGGTATGTGTTTAGAGGATAAAACTCGGTATTTGAGACCGATACTAAGGAAGCTGACTTTATCTCCTAATTTTGCTGATTTTAGAATTTTCTTGCTGCTTCTTTTTGTTCTGTGCTGTTTTCTTTATCTCTATTACTAAGCTCCCGTAATTTTATAATATGACGCATGTATCTATTTTGAGCCTCGATCTGGTTTAGTCGGGTCTGCAATTCGATTTCAGATTGCTTCCACAACACTAATATATCTGCTTTTGACAACGCTGCAACAGCACACTTGTCCAATGCAGCTGAAGAGCTGAGGTGGACACCGGTCATGGTATGTCGTCTTATTGTCGATTTTACTCGGTTGTCTTTCATTTCAATGCTTCTACTAAAATAATCATTGGCATGTGTTAGCTGATCGGAACCGCTCGACATGGATCGCACATATCCTGTGTTGACCATGTGATTCGTGTTTGAGAACTGGTCTATCAAAGAAAATGACTGCAACGTCCTGGGAACGGGTGTCAGAAGAATGCATCCATCAGGTATTTGAGTAGGCCACTTATCAAATACCCAGCCTGCCTGAGATTTCCTTCGTGTTTCCTCTGTATATCTTATTGCATATAAATCTGTACAGTCTGTTTCCACGTCACTCGACCTTGTATTTTTCATTGTGACATCATAGCGATGATAACCGATTGAATAGTTATCTATATTGTCCTCTTTACTGACAGCGGGGTTAATATGCCCAAGATTATGGTGATATTTACTGTTAAGAAGCTTGTTTAAGGGCTTATTTGCTTCATTGCTGCTGAAATTAGTGTCAGTGAAATTTGTTAGCTCCTGATTGAGATCACGTTCCACTGAGTGAGAATTTCCGGAAGTGACGTCCCCTGACGAGATTGTGAAAGGGCCATTACTTGTAGTGTCTGATATCTCTTGTGGTTGGATAAGTAGCCTCTTTAACCTGGATAAAAAGAAACAAATCATCATCGTAGACAGTAGTAGTAATTGTGTCCTGGTTATAATACAACGCTCTGACCCATAATGATCATGTAAACATATGGGCTTTTTGAATTGCTGAAAATATATAAATGAAATTTTAATAGGGTTTATATCATTAAAAGAGTGTATCAGAGACCATAACCAAGGTTTGGATTACAAAAGTGCAAAAACATAAATTTGTGAGCTCTGTTCCTGTTAAATAATGTAGATTGTTATATATCTGAACTTGACAGTGTCTAGAGTATGTCAATCTTAGGCATTATCGTCAAGATCAAGGTCAGAAACAACAGATAATTTAAATCAGTGGTCTATTTCATTACCCAGTTTGTCGCGTTTTAATCTCTTGAGATATGTTGATTAAATTTTACCCAGCTTTTCGCCCTAGCCTGTAGTTGGCAGGCTATTAGCTCAAACATCGAGGTAATTGCTAAGGAAAAGGTCATGAGATGGACATACAATATTATATGCGGTGGTCTTGTTAGTTAAGGCCTCATGGTTGTGTCACATCGCATTGATTTTTGATGCCAACTTCAAGATTAAAGTTGTAGACTTTGAGTGATTATTCTACAGGCGTTTGTTTACTGACACATATATGGATATAAACTTTAACTTACGTGATATTGGTGTGAATTATTTGGGGTTTTGTCGGGTCCATGATGTTTCTTATAGCAACCATAGCAACCATTTGTTTCAACATTGATGAGGTGGCAGAAAGTTATTTTGTTGTCTTTAAACATATTACCTCACAACGTGCATGCCAATTTCTTATGGGATATCTCTTATGCCATACACCAGGAATGGACAGTTTATAGTGACCGACAGTCTATGGTTAGTTGGCAACGTTAAACATATTAACTGGTGTCACAGAAGTAGAGGTTATCTTGTGAGTTCCGGTTCATTAATAACTCTAGTTTTACTGAGCAAAACATGACGACAGCCAGAGAAGGTGCAGTAGATGAATTTGCACCACTACAGTTGATTAAACTTCAACTTGTAAAATCTATACAAAAATCTGAACAACACAAATGACTGGCACTTTTAATGAGTCTACGACGTCTAGAGTCCTTTGCTCACACACGTCCATACAAATTTTCATGATTTTAGAAACTGCATTTTAGAGATGAAGACAATTTTATTACTTTTGAAAGAAATGCACCAAGAAAAAGTTTTTGAAACCACTCTAAATGAGATTATATTTCATGGTCTAGACTTTGATATCAGGTCCTACCCTGTCAATTAATTTCTGGCATGCTTCATAACTTTTCAAAGATCGAAAATTTGAACAACGTGCTGTGACTTAAAACAGGTTTTTCTTTCTAAGGAGTATTTTAGTCGTCGTAGAAATCAGAAACTTATTAAAAATGGATAGAGAGAAGAAGGGCGTATTATTTGATAAAATCTGATGGCTGTTTATTTTTACCTATGAAACGGTTATCCTTATTGTTCTTAGCAAAACCAAAACGAGTCTGATAGATCTCATACATTTTTTGCTTAACATAAATTTAAACTTAAAGAAATTATGTTTTTAGTTCTTGTGAGACTCATATCTACAACGATTATTTTTCTGCCTACTTTGCGTCCTTCAAGATCGGAAAAAGAAAAGTAATTTGAGGACTGTTATATATATATATATATATATATATATATATATATATATATATATATATATATATATATATATATATATATATATATATTCCTAATTCCATCTTTACCATCAAATAAAGAGATAGTAGGTTCATCCTTTAATTATTTTGTTTTGAGAAAGAAAGATGTATGTTACAACGTAAACTTTCGCTCGGTAATACCCTACGATCTCATTCAACAGCAAATGGCTTGCTTTATCTATTGTACTACAACAGCGAATCAAAACTGCATTACTAATAGTAGGATACATTGCTATTTGTTAAAGCTATTTCATCCCAGTGGCGAAAGCCGCAGACAGTCCTTTTATTACAGAAATTAATGTGATTGTTTTAACATTCACGTTCGAGGCTTGCATGACATTTGCGCTGTAGATTACTGTTTAGGTGCGTCAGGTGATCCCACAACGTTTATTCAAGCTCTGTTGTTAGTCGAGGAAACCCCTACGCACGTCAAAGTTGACCTTGAATCTCAGTTTTCGGCTTGATACATTGAACGCAAGATAATTTTCAAGCTTTTCGTAGAACTTTTATCAAGCAGGCAATGCAAAAGGAAACCAAAATTTATTTTAAAAATTATCCAGTAATGCTTCTTTAAATTTTTTGTTGATTTTACTAAATGTCTGATTTTTTTTTGTTTTGCTTTTAAAAAAAATAATATGTCAGGGCTCTAATGGCAAACAATAATGAGTATAGAGCGTTCATACAGGAAAATAATGATACTTAAATGAGGAGAGAATGTTCCTATAATTTCTGAGGTAAGCAAATTGCTGAGCGTAGAAAAGGGATACTACGCTCTTTAAATTCAAAGCGATTATCCACATTGTTAAATATAAACATTACTTCCCGGCTGTATATTTTGAAGACATTCTTGTGCTGCCCATCTGCGCTCTGGTGCATAGGAAGTGCAAACTTAAATTCTGTGGAATGGTAATCAACGCCATTTATTTAAAACGATTATTAACTGTGCTAAAGAAAACAACGTCCGAATTGAAGTAATTATATAATAGAGACGGTGTTTGAATGAGGACAAGAGATTCAACCAATAATGACTGGAAAATGTGTAGGCAAAGCATGCCGTTACAGGATTAAGTTTAAAACACTTAGGATCAACAACAACAAGAACAACAACAAAAAATAATACATTTGCACGGTTTTGGTACAGAAATCTACAGGCCCGGAGTAATAGTTTACAAGTTCCACGGCGCCACGCTGGTTGTGGGGCCCGGCCAGTTGGAGCGCGGCAACCGCCTAGTTCCCGCTGCCCTAAGGCCGGTCCTGGAAACCTAATGGAACCTACGAGGGATTTGACTTGTATTGACTTATTTATGTATGGGTCAAGTTCATTTTAGTAAATTCAGTAGAGCATAAGTACAAAGTATTTCAGACCTTTCGAAGAAAGAGTAACTTTATGGAGAACACAACTTCTAACAAAAAGTTTTGTCCCCTATGTCTTCTGTGAGCAAACTAAACATGGTTCAGATGTTATATCCGATTGATTTTATGTTTAGCAATAAATATACCTAAATGACCGAAGTCATCTCAGAGTCTCAATAAAGTGATAGAATAATCGCAAAAGGGAATACAGTGTGGAAACATGAAGGGGGTGGGGGAAGCGGCTATGGGTCACTTGTAGCTACTGCTAAAGCAATTTCATGATTACATTTTTGTATACCTATCCATCAAATGTCTTATAGATCATGAAGTATATATTGAATTTTCATACCCCATAAAACAAAGACCGGAAAGAAGATTATTATCTGTACAAACATTTCAAACCAATTTATGAAATAATGTAGCAGATGACTTACTGTGTAGAAACATAAGCTGTTTAGTAAAAGTTAGCATTATTAGGCCAGAGTGTCGTTTTCGAACTAATCGGGTTGAAAAAAATGCCTCGCCTCTAGCGGCAAATGGACTTCATCTTGCCAGTTCTTATTTGGACAGTTCCAGTAAACGTTTTGATCATGCCTGTTCTGTGTTTTGATTTCTTCTTAGGAGATGCTCATAGAGCAGCAATAGACGACTAATACATTGACCTAATAGAAGTATAGATGACTAATACATTGACCTAATAGAAGTATAGATGACTAATACATTGACCTAATAGAAGTATAGATCGGTTTCCATTTTGTTTGTTACACTTTCCAAGGGTCGACTGATTATTTGATGATCTGGAAAACGTACTATTTATTAGGATTCAGCGTTTCTAGGCGAACATTTTGATTTTGTTCTTACTTTACGGTTTCATTTAACTCGTCAAAGTTTACAACTTGACTAGATTGATAGGTTGGTGTTAGTATCTTCACATTACATTTGGTATGAAGTTGTTCTTTGTTGTATTGGTCCTGGCAGATGTAATATTTACGTCCGCCACTGGCGAAACTTAAAATAGTGTCTTCAGGATCTTCGTCGGTCCAGGCTCCTAAACGTTCGTATTCGATATGTAAGTCATATCATCCAGGGCGGTCATTTTACATGCAACGCTCGGTGTCAAAGTAAAGGAATTAATCTCCTAAAAGTTCGAAGTCGGACTACAAGTCAAAACCGGGATCGGCTGTCACGTAAGCAGCAATAATGAGTTTCTAAACTTGTTGCGTTGCCCAAGCTCTCGGACCTCGTAATTCATCAAGATCAAATCCTCGGATATGATTTCCATGCGTTTAATGCACTTTCCTTTATCATCGATAAAACCTTAAGTACTCGGTATTTTTCTTGTTTCTGCCATGATTCCATAATTCATCTAGTTCTCTGTCCTATCTTTAAATATAACACTGTGATGATTCATCTCGACGACATGGCCACACTAACGACATTGTTTCTTTCCTGCACAAACGTGTGACTGTTTGGAATTGGAAAGAACTTGGTGTCCACAGTTGAGGCAAACTGTGAATAATTCGCAAGCAATTTTCTGCTGTTAGAATTGTTTCATGCGATTTAGAATTGTTTCATGCGATTTTGCTTGTAGCATGCTAGACTGAAGAATGTTCTCTTGCAAGCAGAGTACTGAATCTTGTATTGTCCAAAAGGAATGCATGGCCTAGACGCTAAACAGCGGCGATATGTCTCTCACCACAATGAAAACATTACTCCCGATTGCTCAATCATTGGTCACTTTTGTCGCAATAATAATTGTATCTGAGAAATCCTGTGATACTAGTAATGGCGTCCAAAAGAGTTTGGTTTTGATAGATAGAATATACTTTTCGTCAGGAAAATTAGGTTTTCGAAACACAAGATCTCCACAAATTATTTTAAGGGACACTTTCAATCTATAACGAGGGGCTAGCACGTTTTCAAGTTTATATATTTCAGGAACTCCACAAACGGTCTTTTGCCAAATTCTCGCTTGTTCCAAATGGATGTCTGCTTCTCTTCGTTTCTTTTTCTCCATCCAGTTCTCTAATGATTTACCATAATCAATCGAATTGCCTAATGACACGGTCTAAAAACATTTCATGTTGATGGATGTTAATCTGTACGATACTTCGTTCGATACTAGGAAATTGGTCAATCAATAGCATGTCACAAGCGAAATCGCATGAAACAATTCCAACAGCAGAAAATTGTCTGCGAAGTGAGCAATTCATCCCTACTTTAAGTTTAGTTCCTAGAATAATTATAAGTTATGTCCAGATATAATTTGAGAGAATCATTTTTAACAATTATTAATTAACAATTATTAATTGCAATTACAAACCGCTCATAGACATTTTGGACAAAATCACTATTTTGTGATTATTGTAAATTCATTCCAGAACATTCTAGATTATATCCTTGTGATACCTCAATTCTTTTATCAGATTAGCTCATCTGAGACTATTGGCATAACTGAACATTCAGTACTGAAATTCTTTCGAAACACTCTATATTTTATGATGTTTTGAACCATTTGGGATTTCATTCACAATACTGTATGTTGCTTTTACATTTTCACTTTTTATTCTAGAGAAATAAAGTATTTGTTGAATTTTATTAAATTTGGTTTTCTTTTTCTGTTACTTAGTTAAGACCATAGAGTCATAATGGTAAGCACTCCTAACCGTTGATTAGTAAATAAGCGCGTATTGGTCAGTAGATGAAATGGGTGTTGGTCACTCAAACGGCGTGTTGGATAGTAACTGTGTGATCTTAGATAGTACATGACCCAGTGTTGGTCAGTCCAAACGGCCTTTTGGATAATAGTTTTACCATTACAGTTCCCGATAGACACCAGATTTCCTCAACTCCTTTACTACAAAAAAAAGACTCTAGCCTGAATCTTAATTTTCCATTGAGGTCATAGATGCCAATTTTGAAGCTAGAGAATGAGCATCAGTGTTAAATTCGCACTGAGACCATACGGTCTCAGTTGAGGTCATAGCCGCACCCATTACTACTGACATAAACTCGCCTTCCGTTTGACATCAAACATGAATGTTGGCACCACTGCATACATATTTTAATTAACTTACGTTACAAGGTTCCCTGCTATGTCACCAATTCCTTGTTTCTTGCGCTTTATAAGATTCATCTCATTTCTCTGTCAAAAAAAATTTAAAGGTAAACTATTTGCTATCACATATAATCTCTCTATATGCGTGTTTGTGTGTTGATATTACGTTATTGTTTTTGAAGTAAGTACCAGAATATTTTAAAATAATATTGATTCATTTTTTTTTTTTTACAATATGTTAGCTTGTATCACATACAAGGACAAATTTGTAAATAACATACTATCATCAGTCGGAATGTTATACATGGAACGTCAAAATGTTGTAACAAGAAAATTGCTAAGGGAAATATGGACCCGACTACAAAGCATCGTTTTGTCTATTGTTACGACTCTAGAGTCTTATATTACATAACAAGAAATACCGATAACCAACAAGTTTTGCATAATTTAAAATATTAATTTAATTTCCTACAAAACAAAGTAAAAGATTAAGAAGTAACTTACAGTATGGTAAATGAATTCCTAAAATTCCTAAAAGTTCTATCAACTCCAATAGTTCCAGGTGGTCCAAATACGTTCCAAATGTATTCCTGATAATGACTGTCTTGTACTGATGTAGCAACAATACAAGAGAATCACTATTTTATAAATCGAAACGTCTTTGAATGAATGTTAGATCATAATAATTCCTTATAGCTATTATATATCCAAATAGTCTTTAAATGAATGTTATAGCACTGCAATTCCAATGAATGATTAAAATTAAATAAAAAGATTAAAATAAAAGCATCAGTCCTCTCGTAACTCTTACAAGACCAGCAATACTATTAGGAATGCCTGTTCGACGCAATAATTATATTATATACCAAGTTAACACGCAATTGAGAGAATGCAATGAATCGTCAATGTATTTCGAAATACTGTTTACAGTCAACAACGGTCACGTGATTTACACTAGCTATTCAGGAAATAAGTCAGTTTCCTTTTGCTAGGAAACGCATGACCTCCATTCCCAGAGTTTGTGACCTTGTTGGACTACGTGAAGTTTACTTGCACTTAATAGCTCGAATCTATCTTGAAACTTATGAATGAATCAATTTACGGTTTTGGTACAGACTCGTCCTATAGTACAAACGACGATCATATGATTTTAGCATTCAAAATGTCATTACCTAAATGATCCTTAGAGAACAATTATTATGAAACTAATACACATAATATAGATATACATGACACTTTATTGTGTCGTACTTCTTATGATGCATCTTAAGTTTCATGTCACAGTACTCTGCATTAACAGTGCTTAAACTCTGAGCTAAACGGAGACCACTGTTGCGTAAATATAAGTCACAGTTACTTAGTACTGATTAAAGAGCGTAGCTTTTTTGCCACATTTATATACCAAGTTACATGACTCGGTAGGTAATAGTGCCACTAAATACCAACTAAACTCAAAGGGTAATGTGCGTCACTGTGTTGAAAAATAAAGGTCACATTCACGTAGTTTTGAATGAAGCATGTACTTCCTGTGACGTAGGTCACTGATGTGTGAAATATAGGTCACAATGGCCTGGTTGTTTATAATTAAATGTGTAATACTTTTCATGAACATCTCAATACCAAGTTACTTAGCTTTGCAGGTAATCCTGTATTAGTAATTAAGCTAAACGCAAATGTTAATGAAGGTCACTGTGGTGGAAAATATAGGTCACAGTCACCAAGGTTTTGCTAGAACTTAACGAAGACCCTAACCCAGAAAAAACGAACACAACGCCAAGGTAAGCGTGACCTAGTTTTTATTTATGGCTACTTTACTGCTAATGAAACATTTAGTATTAAGACATAAGACTCCACAGGCAGAAGTGTCTGAGAAAATGATCTGAAGGCAAGCCAGAACCTTTCTGTTCACGACAGGCAGACCCATGGACATACGGATAAACATAACCAATCCATACGCACTGTAAGAATTAACCAGTTGATCTATAGTCCAGCACTTAATAAAGTCCTCAACTTATATTTTAATTCACAAAAGTCCTCATCTAATATTTAGCAAACAAAAGTCCTCTAATTACATATAGCAAACAATGGTCCTCTAGTTATATTTACCTAGCAAATGTCCTTTTCTTATATTTGGCCAACAAAAGCCCTCTACTGATATTATGCAATCAAAAGTCCTAAATCGCTATTTAGCAAACAAAAGTCCTAAATCGAAGAAAAAAAAAACAAAACAAAAAACGTACCAGCTTTGTTTTTTAAAATGTCAGGTTTCACATGTTATTTTAAAGTTAATAAGACTCGTTGCAAAGAAACATATTACTTATTTATTTATTTGTTTATTTATTTATTTTTTATTATTAATTTATATTCCTTCTTTTTTTTCCAAAGTACTGTAAATCGTACATTTATTCGAATACTACTAAAAATTAAATATATTTTTTATTCATCGTTCCAGAGATCAGTAAAATGTGTAATACATAACTCCCTCTGCTTTGATTTTACCACACGTACATGATTCCACATTCATAACAAGACACTTTGAGGATGGTACCTTTTCAAGTAACTCATTTTTCTGGAAGAGTCGGATAAAGTGACGCCTTTTGACCATATCTATCATTTCTATGGCCGTCTGTCTGGCAGACACAAACTCTTCGCTAACGATGGACCGATACAACCTCTACGAGAAAGAGACAGACTAAGTTGAAAACTTTGCTTCATATTACAAAACTTCATTAAAACAATCACTCTCTGACATATGAATCCTGAAGATAATATGTGTGTGCGTCATGCTTATGTGCGTATGTGTGTATGCCTCGTACTGGATTCCTGGTTCCCTTCCTCATCGTCTAACTAATGAGCAGAGCCCTCTTACACAGAAAATCAGTCTAGAAACGCCACTACACTTGCACTATCTAGCGAGAGACAATGATGGGTGAAAAATATATTTCCATAAAAGAAATAAATGCGACCTTTCTCAGTCGTACCATTTTTAAACAGATCAATTGTTATTTGCAACAACAATATGACTACAAATTTTTATATGGGAATTATTTTTTTTAAGGACATACTCTTTTAATACGTGTTTTGATATTTTACATACACTATTATTATTCTTGCTGGTTCGAAATACAAGAAGTTTATTGTACTTTAAAAGTTTTTGTTTTTTCTCCTTTCATAGGATTAAACACTCATACAGATATTTTGGTTTCAAATGAGAAAACTGTAATAAAGAAAATCGATATGCAAATTCATTCATATAAGAGAATGGACTTGTGTTAGAAAAAGACACTTCAAAAACCCAACTTACTTTTATATGGAAAGAGTCAGAAAAGTAAGAAAATTTTAAAAAGTTATTTTTATCGCATAACTGTGTTTGTTCATGTCATCCACACATAAACTCTAATAATTCCAATATGTTTTGCGAGCAAATGTGGCAACAAGGTTGTCGCTAAAATAGTAAAGGTTTAAAAAGTGTCAAAATGTGATGAAACATAAGCAATTGGGTCAAAGTTTTAAAAACCTATTTCTGGTAAGCTGCAGGTATAGCTGTACAACATACCAAATATCATTTGGTAAAGTCAAACCGGTTCTGCCTGCATGTACATATATATATATATCCTACCAAATATCATGTGCCAAAGTCAAACTGGTTCTGGGTAATTCTCATAACAAGGCATATACCAGTCTAATTCCAAAAAGTGTGAATTTTTAAAAAATAAAACCCCCAAAATATTCACTTAAATAACATGAATATCTAAAGATGTAATCTACATATAGTCATGAACAAGTTTTCAAACATTCTACTGTCTATGTCAACAGGCTTTAACATTTCATTGCCTAAGTCAACAGACCTTCAAAACTTCAAATGCCTGGGTCAACAGACTTTTAACCTTCCGCTGCCTATGTCAACTTGCTTTCAAAAATTTCAGTGCCTGTCAACAGGCTTTTAAAACTTCCATTGCGTAGGTCAACAGATTTCTGAATAACCATTCTCACAAGCTTGTCAATAAAAAACAAAACAAAAACGTTTTTAATATTATTTTTAAATAGTTTAATGTCATGTGAATAGTTTGAAAATCTGAATAGATAACCTAGATATACATACAACGCATATACATAAACGTATCTTGTTTCTTTGTGCATTTCAGTCAGCTGTGTAGCTTGTTATTTGCTAATGCGAGAAAGTATCCTTTAACTGAAAAATGTTCTATAAAATAAGTAATAAAAATGCTTGTAAAACACACAAATATGGTTTTGATGGCCTGAAGATTTAAAACGGGTCAGCTGCATGACGATATTTATATTCTCACCATGTTTCAGTTGTCGATTTTAACTTGGTTTTGGTACAATCGTTCTAAGACGGAAGTACTAACGTGAGGAAAATAGAGACAGACAGCAGCAGAATAATATACTCACCTATGTTATAATAGTGAGAAAGTAAACAAAAACGTCTAAATGAAATATTAAGTATGATATATGTAGAGTCAAATTCGGTAAATGACTAAGATATTCGTTATTAAATCTTATAAAGAAAAACTTTAGTCTACATTTTAAAAGTTCTTAGATACTTATATGCATACCTGACTGATAAAGGCAATCCTTCTACTCTTCCAGAAACTGTTTCTAGGCTTTATTCTGACTTTTGGCACAAGGCTAATATAGACAAGGTGTTCAAAGCATAAGAGAATGAGAGCAACCCCTATGGCTACCAAAAGCAAAACGAAAAGTCCTTCAGTGTGTTCCAGGCCAAACTTCTTCCAAACTATGGCGGATTGTACGTTATTAACACATCGTCTTCTGTTTCTCAGATAGCGCCATTTTAGTTCGTCGATCATTCCTGATTTAACATACTTCAGAACAAGGGTAGATATTTTTTCCTGGATAAAAACAGTCAAGAAAGAAAAGATAATACTCACATTAGCTTGACTAGCGCAAGGTAATAATCTGATCAAATAACTGTGAACATATTATTCTTTTGTTTTTACATCCCACATATTTTAGATGGTTCAAGATGAACTATAAATATCATGTAAATTCATACGTTTACAAAATATTGATGAACACACTCGTTCTTCTGCAGTGATAAATGATGCACAATAATATGATGAAGTGAGTGGATAGATTCTTTACCGATATATAATTGACTAGTATACAATTTTAAACTTGTTATCTCAATCAACATTAATACTTGTATCAAATTTTTCTCAGTTTCAGATAAATTGAAAAACCATTCAGAAAGCGTCCTTGCCTTAAGCCAAGAGTCTTTCCTAACTCCAAACGCATACGATTCGTCTCCAAAGAGACGTCCAGCGTACTTCAAAGAACAGTCTGTATCCTCGCTGTGCATGTGATATTCTAGCAGAGTGTGGTCATCCAGGAAAAGATCTATCTCGCCATCCCTGTCGTGAAACGGTTATTTCGAATGATTTATATGTCACTTTTTCACGTATGTTGACATGTAGGTTTGCTTTTACCCCTAGATGAACAAGTAATGTAATTAACAGTCTATTACAGTGACATTGGTATCAGACGTTTTAAAGGGCTATTCCGCCAAATATGACACAGTGAGCTTCTATGATATAGTCTGTCCAAAGTTAAGCAAACCAAAAACAATCTTTTATAAAATTGTTTTCTGTTACCTATAGTATAGAAAGCTAACGAACAATTGATTGTTCACTATGTAAATGAAGCCAAGAGAAGCCAATAGAAGTTACCTTTTAGTATATTTTGCATAACTCGCATAGACTAATAAACAGTTGCTAAACACCAAACGATATTGACAGTTCCAATGAAATAGATTGCTTAAACCATGCACAAAGAAATGTGTATGTTGGCTAAGTTTATTGTGACACAGCCTGAACAACCGCTTTACGGCAGGTCGTAAATAGCTAAATACTGCCTATCTTTTTCCTCTTCATTATTTGATGAGAGACAGAAGTTGCAACCATGTCATTATACGCCTTATCTTTCCCCGCGTTCATAACCACACATACAGTAACAAGTGACGACCTTGTCGATGACGTCAAACAGAAATGAGAAAGTAATTTGTAGCTGAGCGGGAAACGTCGATTTTACAAAAGCAAACATCCTTAAATAAAAGAGGTGGCAATGATTACAAAATCTGAGGAACCTCTGAGTTTCTGAATATAAACATTTTGGGCAATACTTTCTCCTTACATTTTTCAAATTTTACTCTTATGTGGCACTACCCGCTACTGAATAATAATAATAATAATAATAATAATAATAATAATAATAATAATAATGTAGACTTAGTACAGCACCTAATCCTTAGAAGCTCTAATCGCTTTGCAATATTATATAACACATAAAAACATGTGCAACGACAGTATTACAAACACCAATCACCATGAAATTACAGAACAAAAACATGCTGAAAATAATTAAGTAAACCTTATTAAGTCTATAGGTCTATTCCTGTAGTCGAAATAGGTATTTTAAGAGCACTCTGAATGAGATCACACTTTTCTTGTTTCTAAGATCTATGCCATTTCGTTCTGTGTAGCTGGGCGTTGGTATGCAAAAGAACGTTGTCCGTATGACTTCGTATGAATAGTGGGAACAATGAGCATACGAGCGTCGGAAGAGGAGCGTAAGTTTCTAGATGGGATATGCACATGGGTGAGGTCAGATTGGTATGTTGGACTGGAACCAGTCAACGTAATATAGCATAGTGAATCGATTTTGTGTTTGATTCTGGATCGAACAGGTAGCCAGTGAAGGTTACAGAGCAGGGGGTGGTGTGTTCAGTTCTTCATACTTCAAGGATGATCCAAGCAGCCGTTTTTTGAACTTTTTTTTCTGTAGTAGATACTGAGACGAACCAGATATACGGGAATTACAATAGTCCAGTCTTGAAAGTTCTAAGGAACACACAAGTGTTTTAGTGGCATCAACTGAAAAACAATTCGAATGGAGCTGATGCGTCTCAGCTCAAGATATGCAGCCTTGCAATATATTCGTTACATGTTAGCGTAATGAGAACGTACTGTCGAGAGTCGCACCTACGTTTCTCACTGACTGTGAATTTCATGTTGGTGTTGCTGATACTTATTGTTTGAGGTAAAGTGTGCGAATGAGAAAGCCTTTGCGTGGTGATCAGGATGGCTTCGTTTTTATTATCACTCATCTGCATCTGTTACATGTCAGCTATGACTTCACATAGGAAAGGTCGTTGAAGTATTCATTTCTTGACATTAGATTCTTCTTAACCTCGAGGAGCTCTTTGCAGCTGTAACTTTCAGTGATCTTAGAACTGGAGTATGGTGATTTTACTGCATGAACTGTGTTAGTGACATTCTTCTTAGTAGCGTCATAGAACTGCTTATGAATAGTATTGCTGGTGGAAAGCCATAACCTCTTTGCCTTGCGGCGTTATCTTTGAGCAGTATGAACAGATCCCTAATACTGCTATATCACAGAGAACACTTTTGATTTCATAGTCTGCACTTGGTTGCTGGGGCATGTTTGTCAAGCAATAAACGCAAGCACTTGTCAAGTTGTACTACTGTAGGAGGTGGTTAGGTTTGCTTGGATGTCATGCATTAGTTTGGTTTTATTGATCATATGGAGGTTCTTTTAGTAGCAAGTCGAGACGGTGGGTTAGGGACTGACACGTTGAGATGGCATATGACACAGAGGTGATGACATATGACACAGAGGTGATGGCACATGACACAGAGGTGATCTGATGCAATGTATATTTTTGGTAGTTTGCTTGTAATGGCTGCAAACACCAGAGATAATTTGAAAAAAATAAATACATCAACCTAAGTGAAAAAAGGCCTGTATTCTTCAATATGCATATCAATAAAACTCAAGTTTTGTTATGGCAGCCGAGTATTATAATTATTTCGGTGACTATCATCCTCAGTTTTGTTTTAAAATATAATTTATAAAACCTAAGCACCGACAGATTTTAATCTGGTTCAATAAATTGACGAAATTCCAATGACAGAAACAAAGTCAGCGGGACTCGCTTACGGTGTGTGACATGTGCATGCCTGAAGATACCGTCTGACGTCATGGACAGTTGGTGCTATATGCCGCGGGTCACAAGGAAACGTTTCGTTCGATAAGGTAACAAGATTTTTATTGCTATTTTTAACTTTATTTTTCCCGGCTAAAATTGTTTAATAACGGCAATTTAAATATCAGTCCTTTTTCGAATTTAAGGAACGCTATGTTTTCTAAACGTTTCTTTAATTTCCGTTACGTTTAGAGTGAGGACAACAGTAAGACCATGGCCATCGCCCTTCTCCCTAGATCATATTTTGCTTTGAAACATATTTTCAGCTTATGTATTTTCAAATAACCTAAGCTCGTTTGATCGTTATAAACATATTTTTTTTTTTTTTTTTTTTAAATATTAACGATCGTAATTTGACACTTTTATAACGACTGGTGATAAGAGAAACTGTCCTGACGTCCGATTATAAAGAAAATTCGAACATGAGTATAGTTTAGTGTACAAGAAGACCGGCTATACGTTATTATTCAATCTGCAGGGGCTGCAAAATTTCAAAGGAAAATTTAGGTTTAATAGTCAGAATCAAGATCATGCGGAAAATGCAAATACATGGTTAACCAGCGTTCAAAAATTATATTTGCATCAGGTTATCTTGATTGATTTCATACTTAACATTTCAGTCACACGCATAAAAACATATTAAATATATCTTAGTCGCATTTTCACCAGGTTTAGGCACGTGATACCTGAGCTTCCGAAATGCCTCCAGGACAGAATGGACATAGTGTCTCTGTAGCTTGACCCCTAGACCACTGTTGACCGTCTTGGTGAACACTTCAGCTGCACTGTTTGGAAGAACGGCTATCCGCTTTTCATGCAGCTGTAAAACGAGTTAAAGAGTCAAAAAGTGCATCGTGGGCAAGTGAATTCATATCTTAGCACTCAACTTCTGAAAACTGCATTTGAGTTGCGAATCTTTGTGATAACGTTCCCTGACTAATTGCAACAATTCGGTCACGTGGACAGATGTGTCATCAGCATTTGATTTACACAATATGTGGTGTACGAATCTATAAATTATTTGCCCTGGCAAGTTCCAACATTTCGGTCATGTAGGAGATGTCTCTAGTTATAGTTTTGTAAGCAGGATATGATTTTTGATTTACACAATATGTGGTGTACGAATCTATAGATTATTTTCCCTGGCAAGTTCCAACATTTCGGTCATGTAGGAGATGTCTCTAGTTATAGTTTTGTAAGCAGGATATAATTTTTGAAAGATAAGCTTGAATGTTTCTTTCCCACTTGCGTTCGTAAACAGTGTTACTGATGGTGTAAGATCATTAATGTTGATGTATGCAGCACGCTTTTGTGTTTTGAATATTCTATGTAGCTGTTCATTTTCAACAATTTTCCCCAAACAGTTATTGCAATAATTCGTCATAGGTAGCAAAAGTAGTATGAACGAGTTCCAAGGGCAGATATTTTAGACGTCATAGCTACGCAAAATAAAGATAGTATTATATGATACTTTGCCCTAAGCGATCATGCTCGTATTATGCGAACTTTTGCCTCAAGGTGACCAACTTCCAGGGCAGTACGTCAAATTTCTAAAATTGATTTTTCAAACATCACTGGCGTGGCTGATGTCAATAGCTTGATTATGTGACAAGAATGCCTTCGGAATAAACAAATCTAAGTAAATCTAATTGCATGGTATTATGTAAATTTCTGATTGAAAAGTAATAACTTAGTACATAATATGGAATCTTACATGTAGTGTCCGAATTTTCAAAATGGAAAAACAATTTTAAGTCCTCAAAGTATCTATACTTTTTTCAATTTATGCATATATATTACAATTAAACTGAGCGTTATTTTAGCTATGAATGATAGAATTTGTATTATACAGTGAAGCAACGAGTATTTCCCTTAACAGTTGCCAAAGCCATACAGGAAAGTGTTGCCCAACATTTTCTCCAAATCAGTCAACGTTTAACAAAATCTAGAATATTCTACTTGAACAGGATTCGGAATATCTTTATTTAAGCTTTCAGCGTAATCCATATATGATCAGTTTGTTGAAATGTCCTCTTCTAAAATGCTAATTGCTAATGTCGATTGAATGCCATCGATATACAGCTGGTATAAGGATGGGATCAATGGGGATTTCTAGAATCATTCATGATAATTATTATATCAATTAAAACTGCATCAAATTTTTTTTATTACCAAACACTAACAAAAATGATTTGTTGTGGTTAGTAAAATGAGAAACAAAACACACCTTATTACGTACTTTATTCAGAAAAATTATTTTAAAGATGCAGGACTGACACGAAAAGAAATGCCAAATGTAAAAATGCTCTATAAAAGAAGATATTAAACGAAACTATAAATATCCATGTAGACGCTTTTTGAACACACAAATGTTCTATTTCAGTGTATTCCCTTGTCTTAAAGAGTTTTGGTTACCAAAGAAAGTCACCGATACTTGTTTGTATTTTGAGATAAATGTTTTGACTGAGTAAATAATCTTAACATTCTCCTTTTCTCTGTGGGAGTAGGAGATCAGTATCTCAAACCTGAGATATAAACAGGTAAGCAGTGCTTATCTCGGTGTTTCTAAAATAAATGTGTTGTCAATATTTACAGAGGTTGCACCAGAAAGCGGTTGGAAATGGAGTGGTTGGATAGTAGGGGTGTAATTCCTATGCGTTTAGAAGTTAAATAAATATAACTAATATTATCATATATCACGAGACAGACGTCATACGCCATTTACAAGATCATTCCACAAGCATATATTACCCCACCCCCACTTTTGGCAGTAAGTTCTGACTACTCCAGGATTTCGTGAGAAGTCAATGCAGGTAACACTTTTTTGTTTGTTTGTTTGTGGCAATAAACTTTCAAACCCCGACAGAATTTCACCAGTCAGCCAAATGACCCGACATAAAGTATAGAGTACTGATCTGGAAAGAGAAAAAGTTGATGGGATAAGCCACAATTAGGCTTTCATTTTATAGTTATTAAGTGCGATTGGGGACTATTCACCAGTCTGATAAATAGGTTAAAAATAACAAACCCAAATTAATGTTATTCTTGTTAACTATATTAAGAATGTGATAGAAGCTTAATGTCTTTCATAGTGGTATCATTCCTGTAACCTGATGGCTTTTTCATACCTGCTCAACAAACTTTAAATGCACAAACTTCAAAGGCATTTATTTACAATGGATAAATAATTTTACAAGCTTGGATATGAGTTCTCTGAGGTAATGTGTGAAATTTGTATAACAATTTCATCAGTTCTTAATAAGGAATAAGAAGTATGGGGATTTATTGAAAGAAATGGTAATATTTTGTTGCAAAATTGCTTTGTGTTAAAACAGATATATTAAAATCATTTTGTATATGGAGAAGTGGGGAGGACACACTTACAGATAAATACATATTACCGCATTTTATAATAGTGGACTAAGTTAACTTCATCTGATGGAGAAATTAGATATCGGTCATATATGATCAAATGCTTAATGAGATACAAAACAGTCCTCGAAAGAAAAAAAATAAGCAACGTTAGTCCGGACTTCATTGATTATTCTTGTTTTGAGGGAAATGTGGATAAATAAAGTTTTTGAAAAAAAAAAAACAATAAAAAATTGTATGTGTTTCTGGTCAAACAAAGTCTTACTGACTGGTTTACTTTAAAGTGGCAATCTAGAAAAAAAAAATAAGTTTGTCTGTCCATTCTTTGCATATTGAATTAGAAAGATGGAAAAGACTACATTCTAGACACTAGACCAAAGGACTTTTATTTTTTGCAGCGTGCTGGAAGACGAGTAATACCTAGCACTGAAATGCCAATGTTATTTGCCAATAACAAATAAGTATATAAATTCTTATTTTTTGGGAAGGCCCGAGTATGTTGAAATCTATTCAATTACAAAATTCCACAAAACCTGCTGAAGTTTGAAATAGGAAATTATAAACACAGAGCACTAATTGAATTGAAAGCAATAATATGCTGACAGCTACATATAATGACGCATTTATTATTATTATTATTATTATTATTATTATTAATGTGTACTTAAGTTCACTGTTACTTTTCATCACTTTCCATTTCGCTGCCTAATACATCTCTCTCTCTCTCTCTCTCTCTCTTTCTCTACATATATATATATATATATATATAT
>JAECUM010034538.1:0-12578 GCA_016617855.1 Megalonaias nervosa
ATCAATATGTCAGGGAAAAAAATTACATACCTTGGAGACCCAGCTGTAGAATCAGATGCGGCAACAAAAAAATACGTCGATGATCAAGAATCTAAGTACGTATTAGTCAACGGTGGTATAATGCGAGCATTTCTCAATATGAACAATAATGGTATTAATAATCTCAGAACGCCAGAAACAGATTTTGACGCAGCAACAAAGAAATATGTAGACGATAGCGATATTAAGATCGCTAGCGATCAAGTAACAGCAATAAAAACAGTCAATGATGGAATTAACGCATTTAGAATTGATTTTTCCAATCACGTACAAACGTTCTTAAATTTTCGTAGAAATATAAACAAATCTATTAATGAATTTTTTGGAACTCCACCAACTGTTGATATTAAACTCGTTGACATTAACACAAAACTAAACAACATTATTAACGGAATACCTAATATCATTGAAAAAACGAATCTAGTAACAGAGTTACTTACTAAAATTCCTCACAAGCAGATCATCAATGTGGTATACACAGTAGCATCAGGATCAGCAACATGGACACCGCAAAATAACACTATCAAACATACTGCAGAGGTCACTGGAGTATATAGGCTGTCTATATTTAGCGGTGCAAAATTTAGTATATTTACAACATATCTATGGCGTCATTCAACCGATAATTTTTCTGGAACTGTATCTTTAGTGTTAAATAAAGATGCTGAGGAAATATTTCTACTGGAACCATCTGATAAAAAATTAACCGAAACGCCCTACTGGTGGTATCTGGAATTTGTCGCTGAAACACCTCGATTAAGTTAATTATAATAAATCAAGCCCAGGGACTGACACTATTGTATAAAATATGTAAACAAATATTATATAAATGAAACAACATATAGTTGATTTCAATCATATTTCAGAAACATTCCAAAACAAGATGTGGACACTCTAATGCAGTATTATAGATATTATCATAAAAAACTTTGGTGCGTAAAAAAATGTTACAAATACTATACCAAAATACTTCGAGTGATATCATATTTACCGTTGATAATGACTAGCTCCGGTATAATTTCAAGTGGCGTATCATTAAATCCGTTTTTGTTAATAACATCTGGTGTCGGTGTTTCTATTGCAACAGCATGTAAAAAAATTGAACCTCGTCTTGCGACTAAAAAAAATGCTTGTAAAACAGCAAGTATCACGTATAAAAATTACTTGATCAGATACGATCTTATTTGCGTGGTATAAAATATGATATGGACGATTTAATACGCGAGTTTCGTATTATTGACAGTATGTTAATAGATATTCTACCAATGAGGGTCAGCAGATATGGAAAAGATTATCATAAAATATGGGTTACAACAGTAGATGTTTAATTTTGTATAACTTTAGAAATATCAACCATATTGTCAATAAATGTCATCACGTCATCTGCCCAACCCGCTATTCTCACATCATTTTCAGCCGCGAATAACCAAACCGATCCATATTTTGGTGATATATGATATCCAACTTTTTTAATACAATCGCTTATTATTTTAGTTTTTATACCGGTATAACCTGACACTGATTTGATTGAATTAAATCTCTTACAAAATCTGTTTGTCAGATCAAATCCAACATGTCGGGTTGACATTGACGGATATCTCATATTATATAATATTTCATCTGTTTAATATGAAATTTTGTCTAAAACTATAAAAATAATAAGTATAGCAATGGAAATTGAGTGTTCCTATCTCAGAGACCCCCTACCCCCCAAAACAAATTTTGTCAGAAATATGTTAGAAAAGTCTTATCATATGAAAGTCATCATTTTAAGCTATAAACGGCTGCTGACAAAAATGTTAACGTATAACGTTTTTTTGGTGGGGTAGGGGGTCTCTGAGAGAGGAACCTTCAATTTCCATTACTACTTCCACAATGCCACAGAATATTCAGGGCTTACATCAGCCTCTTCAGCTATCTGCGCACCCACAGCTCATTCGTTCCCGTTATAATACTGAATGACTAAAGTGGTGGACTCGATGTACGAACTCGCAAATGCAGGTATAAGTTGCTAAAGAGCCTTAGGTATCTTTTGATTTTGTTTTCCCACCATTTACAAAAATCACTTTTAAATTTTGGGTAATAAAAATGACTTAAGATCATTTGATAAGTCTTACTTACCCCTAAATGACTAGCCAAGGGAGTTTAATGGGCTAAACTACGAATTGACTGCTGATATGACGTCGGAATATCAGTTTGATACCGCACTAACCACTCATCACCAGCAGGTGCATTAGGTGGTCTCCATTTTCTCATAAGGACCACATTTTTCACAAAATAATAAACTAATACTTGTGTGGCTTCGCTTTCGCAAATAGCCCTCTGAAACAGACAGGAGATCTCGGTATCCTGTTCCCGTTGGACAATGAGTCAACTTATTTAGAATAAAATGAATGATTTGTTACAAACATGGTCACAATGACCAATACCTCCTGATTTGATCAATGCCAGGAGCACAAGTGTCCACATTAAAAAGATTCACCAATACATATGTCACCTAAAGAAATAATTTCCTGATCAACATCATTCTGAAGAGCTCTCTTCGAACTCGCTCAAGTAACTGTACAAGGAGGGCATAAATTATTAATTTTAATCTCAGCATGATCAACTTTCTGATCCAAACAAGACTTACCAGATACACGTCAATTAACCACAACTTTAGCTTCATATAGGTCATTGCCTAGTAAATAAGTAATGTCCTAAATTGGTAAAGAAGTCACTGTTCTTAAATTCACGGGTCCTGAAAACTGACCCAGAGGAAAAGAACATTAACAAATCCGCACTCTACAAACTTAATAAGTGATGTGATGTGATTATGATTTTTAACGTAGCTTTAACAATTTTTCAGTCATATCACTACGATGTCTGCAGTGTGGCAGTTTATAGTGATGTCTAGCACTGGGGCATCATGCCGCAGACATGTAGCATGATGTCCCACCCAGTCACATTATCCTGACACCAGGCCGACCGGTCCTAACACTAACCTCTTAATGCTGAGCGCCAAGCGAGGCAGCTGTTAGTACCATTTTTGTAAGTCTTTGGTATGACTCGACCGGGGATCGAACCCACGACCTCCCGCATCCGAGGCGGACGCTCTAACCACTAGGCCACCGGAGCGGTCAAACTTAATAAGAACACGGTCACTAGAAGAAGACTTCTCAGACAAAGGCAAGGTACCTAGTAATACAAAATAATGCGAAGCTCCTGTTCTTGTTGATATTTTAATAGGGACGGACAATAAATGATATAGAACCGGTCGACGTTAATGGTTCATAATTTCTGCATAATAAGATCATACTGGGCTAGTTTAACCCAACATATTTGTTGCTTTCGATACCAAACCCGGCCAATGACATCCATTAAATAAAATCATTTTGAATAGCTATGTATTTACTCTGTTGGGGTTTTTTTAATCTGTAGCGAAAGTGTCCACCTTTTGCTCATCAAGGTAGATCTTAACGTCAGTATGGACACAGTTATTGAAATCTTCAATTATTATGAGCTGCGCGAGGTTATTGCAGTCTTGACCAATCTAGTTGGCTCAACAACAGCTATCAGATAGCTAGTTGCAATTCCTAAACCTCTGTCGATATGCCTCAGATACCATCTCATAACAATTGGAGAGACATTTCTTAACTATATCATAATCAGCATTTTGTAGTGATGACTTCACAAACTTTACAAATAAGCATACCTTTTAATAACAAAGTTCAGTGCTCTCTTGGCAATTTTAAGATATCAGGAATTTTTTCAAAAGGAGGAAATTATTGATCTACTTCTTCAATTTCTAATTATTTGAAATTCATCTCTCTCTCTCTCTCTCTCTCTCTCTCTCTCTCTCTCTCTCTCTCTCTCTTTCCTAGCATCATACCTGCCGATATAAAATGTCTCTCTTATATACTCATAATTTTCGCATTTAGTATTATACCCTAAAAAAATTTTGATTATTTATAATACAGAAAATCAATAGACGTAAAAAAAAAAGACCAATACGCTTATACGCTTCTTAATACGCTTATTTTGATTTTATGTTTCAGTTAGATATTTGTAATTTCTCATCCTATAAATAGTAACGTGCGTCATCTATCTATCTATCTATCTATCTATCTATCTATCTATCTATCTATCTATCTATCTATCTACCCACCTACCTACCTACCTATGTATCTATCTATCTATCGATCGATCCATCGATAGATCGATCGATCCATCGATCGATCGAGAGAATGCTCTCTCCTTCTAAAGTGTATGACATCTTGTTATATACAATGACTGATATTAGTTATAAGTAAATATACTTTTACAACCATAAATACAGCACGCCATATTATATTTATTTTAATACTTTCTGATGTACCTAATAAAGTTGTGTGTCTTCAAATTTACTTACCAGTAAAGACAAGCATCCGTTTTTTTTCTTTTCGGAATCACTACTGGGTTATTCCGCATCAGTTCTTTATTCCGTCTCATTCATTAAATGATTACTTCTTGAAGGCTGAATAAACAGTTCGACGAGTGTATTATATTGGTAAAGAAAATGTCTTAATTTACATTATGTAATCTTATTACCTGAACATCTTGTTTACAGTGGTAAAACGATGCTTTCAGTGTAACGACAAAATAACGATAGGCCTCTATTTTCATAGTTGTGGGCCGCTTTCTCATATGGTATATATTAGTCCTGAACCTCGTTTAAATAGCAGTTAAGTTGTTTCGATAATTAACCACAATATTTTATCCGTGATTTTGTGAACCGCAATACAAAGTCGATCAACTTGTACCTGTAATTTTGACCCTTTACTGTACAAATCCCAGGTGGAACATATGACAACGTATGGTCATATCACACGCCTATTTGTTTGTCCTTTCCGACTCATTATAGATCCGAGTTAGCTCAGTTGGATAGAGTGTCAGACGCAAGACGGAAGTATCTCGGGTTAGATAACCGGCAAGATCAGCTCAGGTTTGCTGCCTCGGTGTGTCCTTGAGAAAGGCACTTAGCTCCCACTTCCTCGGCATAATATAGCACATACTTTTGTCCAGGTGCTTTTAAAGCGAACACAAAAAAATCTACCCCACCATAATTGTTTTCTTTATAGCAACATCTTGTTTTGCAGGATATCTGTGGTTAATGATTGATATAAATTATTTCGAAAAATCAACATGTCAAGAACCAGTGTACTTTAACAAAGTATATCATTTTTTATCTTCCTATTATTTAAAGAGTTCTGCGTTCATGCGGTGCCGCTAATTCCTGTAATATTGTAATCCGTTTATGTACCATACCTTTAATCAATTTGTTTAAGGCAAGGATATTTTTGCAAACAATTTAAAGAATAGTTTTCTGATAGTTAGAAAGACATTCTGGTAAAGGAGTATTTATACAATTAGCACATATAGATTGCTACTTGTACCATGTCACTTGATTTTGCGCAGACATTGATGGAGATAAATGCGTACTAGAAATAAAACGGTCAGTATCCTTCTATTAAACTCATATGATTAATTGCCTACTCTTGAATTTAAATGAATGTCATTAGTAATGATGTCTAGATGATGCAAATTACATCGGTCCTGTCCTGTAGTGACGTCCCTGACGAATACATGACCATAAGTAAACAACTTTTTTTTTTCCGCGGCGAAACCGCAGCCTTAAAAAAAACCAATCTGTGTCCGGGTCAACTCAACCTGCATATATAGCAATGTTTTGAAAATGTTTGAGACATCCTTTTTTGCCTGTAAGAGCGAAAACATTAACAATGTCTAAGACAATCATCTTCATTCTCATGATCACCTTAATGGTTATCGGACAAACTACGGCCCAGCTGGGTATGTACAATCACATAAAGCATTTCTTTAAAGATTTTCCTAAATATTGGAAAAATATAAAATTATTTTGCTTAGGTATTGGGTGATAAGACTGAACAAGTCCTGCGTATAAATCTAACGTACATTTTAACTGTCGCTAAATAGATGAGAACCTTTGCAATTAGAATTGGTCAGTTTGGGTACTTTATTTAAATTAAAGAAATCTTTCCTCAATAGCTTCAGAATAAATCTTTCTAGTTCTACCAGTCACGATAGAAAAATCACGTATATCGATACATCGTGAATTCTGACAATTAATATATATTTTAATAACTAAATATATAAATACTTAAATGACACAATTTGAACATGTAATGTATGCGTTTATCTCCAATGTATATAATTTTTTTTTTAAAAATCATATTTGACGGCAAACCCCAATTAACAGTCAAAATATCAACCATTGAAAAAAGCGACACCTGGTGACATTACTAAGGGATATAATCCTATTACGGCATCCCGATGACTCACGGTACTAATTCAGCTCCCATAATAAACTTATGCAAACCCCATGATATTAAAAATTAAATAACTTTTAATTTCTGAGTGCCCATGATCAAACCTATATTTATCAGTGCAGACACATTCTGCGGAGTGGAGATAACCATAGGAACTGCAGCATTCTTGATCTTCATGTGTATGAAACACATGTTTTCAGTTCCGCACCAAAGAGTCAGCAATGAGTTGTCCTAACCCAAGTCTGTAAAAGGACTGAAATTTCATCAATAAAACATTATCTAACTAGGATAAGCTCTCAAAAAATTCTTTTCACTAAAATTTTACTTTCATTATCAGCCAGTAACCAACTAAACCCGTATATGGGTGGATTGCAGTCACACAATCGAATAGTTTCGAACGCAAATACTAAGAACCTAGTCGACAAGTATCTACAAATTCGAGAAACTGAACGCTACAAGATTGTTTGAGGTCTGAAAACAATCTTGCATTTCATCTTATTTAAATTGTAAAAGTCCTTAATCGGCCATTTTTCTAATAAATGATGGATTCTCTAGAATGGAGTCTTGTTCAGTTCTCAGTATATTGTGTTGGTTTCATAACGACATATTTTGTGTATATCAACTGCCTTAATTTGTTAGCAAATATTTAAAATGCAGTCAAAATAACCTGACAACAGCAACGTTATGTAGGGTAAAGTTTTATAAATATCGTCATGAAATCTGAAATGCTGATAAACATAACCGTCTTAATCTATAAAACATTAAATCAACTTTCATGTAGCGATAATACTTTCACTCAAAACAAATAAATTCTTGCTTTGAATTTTTAATGAAATTCTTTGTATGGTGGCCGTTTAAGATTTCGATGTTTTGTTGCCAAATTATTGTTGTACCCTAATTTGTTAGAAGCCGAATATGTACATCGGTTCCATAACGGTCTTTTTGAGTTGTTATATAAGTTGTTACTGTTCTCTGTGCAATAAAAATGTCTTTAATTGTATCTAGTGCGAACCGTTGGTTAATATCTTGAATTGGCCATGTTCTCTTCTAATCAGCCTATCGGAAATATACCATAATAACTTAGACACGGAACTATTCTTTCTAATTTAAAGATTCTATATTTTATTATGGTGTATTATCTTCGACATATATGGTGTTTATTTTCAGGGGGTTTATTTCTGAACATTTCAACGTGCGCACTTTTTTTATTACATTCTCATTTAATCTTTCATGGCTAAGCTAGCGTTCGATATAGACGAAGCTGGTGTGCAAATCGACACTAAACATGACAGAGATGGATAGACCAAGTACTGAAATCTTATATTGAAAGTATCAACAACAAAACAAAACAAAAACAGAAGAAAAAAAAAATAAATAAAAAAAAAATAAGGCACAGTAAGACTCGGGGAGTGATTTCCATATTCAAGACATAGTTAGAAATTTCCTTTGTTGTTATGAAGAATGGCGGCATTGAGCCCAGGTGACTGATCTAGGTCACAGCCTCTTTCACGGATGACCTGTGTTCATGTTGGAAGAAAGCCACATGTTATGCACAACCCAAAGATTATGATCAATTAAATTGAAAGCGACCAATATGCGACCATATGGATAGAGGCTGAACACCTAGATAAATAAAATACAAAACCGTCTCTCTCACACTACTATGGTAGAAACGTCTTTGAAACTGGGAATTGTCTTCGTATTTATATAACTTATTGTTTTAAGGAAATTACTCGACTTTTGTTTTCTGTATATTCACTATCCCAGGGTTTCTTATGTCTGCTCGGATTTTCTTGGTGATTTTCCATTTCTGCCAACACCGTCTCGAACTTGGCCATGCTATTTATTTTATCCTCAATAGAGTAGAGTTTGCTAATCATATTCAGACTCTTTGTGCTGCTGCAAGAAGTCTGAATAAATATAATTGTATCAAAATTATTTTGCACGCACCACCAGAGACACCGGGTACTATCAATATAGTCCGGACAATAATTCCGATTGGTGAACCTATGATGGTTGCTGTTGCCGTGATTCCAGCCACACCAAGACCAATAGTTGTTGCCGCGGCAGGACCACATATCGCATCTATGACCACACATACGAGTTTGTATTTCATGATCAACATGGTTCTTTTGGTAATTTCAGTTCCGTTTCGATTATTTTTTCACGTCGATAAAATTGAGCGTCCATCATAGTTCTTTTATTATTAATGTAATTAAGTAGTAGAATTGCATAACGGCAGAAACTTTCTGGATACATGCACTTCTAACCAATCATTTCTATTACTGGCACTACTGTCATACAATCATAAAATATTTGCCTGAAAACTATCTCAGTTTTCAACAATTCAACGTTTCTTGTAGCCTATCACTGCGTTTATTTATACATATACTTGTTGCAACCGTGCATGGTGCATTAATCAATTGTTGTCTGTTTTACCCAATACCTGAAATGCGGACATGTGCGTCCTTGCTGAATAACATTGGAGGTCTTTCTTTACTCGGTTGGATCAAAGTTGGTTTTTTTAAATAAATTTAACCGGTATAGTTTAGCGGTGAATTCCACTTCATCGTTTTACAAACATAACTTAGTGGTTTTACACTTGGTGGTGCATTCAGCGGCCGGGCTAAAGCTCACAGCTGGTCTCGAGCTGGTATTAATACATCAGCGTGGATTAAAGTTTGGTGTATTCAAGGGTTTGTTAAAACCACCATGAAGTAAATATTTGTCAAGAAGTGGAACAAAATAACAATCAAAGCATATATGGTGCGAACATGTCTGTGACTTGTTCATCCAGTTAATGTTTGTTTTTTGTTTTTTTGTAGCATATCATTTTGAATTTTTTTGAGAAAAGCAATCCACGCACGAAACTCGTTTATTTCCCCAATTTCATTAATTACTGCCAGATTATTTTGAACAGCACCTCACAGTCTGATAACAATATCCTGAATGTCCACGCTAGATGTTTTAAGTTTACCAGTTTGGTCTTGAAAGATTATAAGCTCACCGGAATCTACGTGAACAATATCCCTACTCTTGAAATTTGGTCACATTTGCTTTTGTGGTAAACCTGCTTAGATCCACGTCAGCACCTCGTCTAACTGAGTAACGTCCGTGAATATTGATAGACATTTTGTATAATAGTATGCGTACTTTAGTGTAAAATCAATAAGTGTGAACGCTCCCTCCAGAGCATGCAACGCTTTAACAGCAAGATCATCACATATGGGGCCATCGAACTGAGTTTGTATCGATATAGTCGAACAAAACTGGGAGTCGTTCTGTGTCAAAGCCACCTTGTAAATGCTTAACAACTTCAAATGGTGGTGTATGTCTAAATGAATCGAAATACAATACATGATTAGGTGTCACAACGTTTGCAACCTAATGAGCGCCATTCTTGCTTTGAAATCCAGGTTAGCAATGTTGGTTTCACATGTGAGTTCCACCATCGCTGCAAGTTCATTTCGCTTCAAAACAGCACGAAAATGATTGATTGATTTTGTCATCATGAGTAAATCAATACTCGTTAACGGACGCGTGGCCCTTTGCGTAATAGAGGAACTCTGCCTGATGGTATTCGACGAAGTGTTAATGGTAACCGATCTTTTTTATGGACCCTGCGCATCTATGAAACCCAGAGGTTGTACCTGGAAGGTCCATTCCGACCTCCTTTTACAAAGCAATCCCTAACGCTGTTGCGAGAGCCCCGAATGCTGCCTCTTTTGCAACCGATGGAGCTGATGCTGCTAGCAATGTTAGAATCCCTGCAAGGAATGGAAATATTATACCGTTTAATTTTTTAAACTCATTGTATTACAGAAAGTATCATTGTGATCAGACAATTGGTTCTATTGCGTTTATAATTAATTTCCCATTCGCCCATTATCATTCACCGTGACGGAATATACCCTGGTGTAGGAATATAGCTCGATCCGCGAAATGTTTGATTTGTGGGTAATATGCACTTCAACTTCCATTGGCATATTTACTTTTTCCCTCGTGCTATGAGTCTTTTCGATGCTATTGTTAATCCAGAACTGTAATACCTATTAATGCAAGTATGTCGATTCTTCTTGCCCTTCTCGGTATTCGTATATTGCGTTCACGTGCAAATTGTTGCATTTATAGGCGGTTGTAGTTGATCAGGGGAAACTGATGCAGAATTAGTTGTGGTTATTCCAATTATTCCAGTATGGGGTCTCTTCGCTCTCGGTTTGGTATGCGCATTTTTCCATATATAGGAAAATCGTTCTCTAATTGTGCAATTGTGGGTCCTAATAAGACAAGTATACCGATATTTTCCATACGGCTTGGTATTTCTATTCCATGGCGTTCCGCATTGTTTTAGTTTAATCACGGTCGGCATGTTTCTATCAATAAGGAACATATATTCTCTGACTGAAAATTCCATTAATAATATTACTTAGTCGACCAGTATTAGAACCTGCAATTGCCTCAGTCCTTGATAATATTGCAAGGTGTTTCGTCAACGGTGTTCATATCGTTAGGGATTTCCCTAACAATATATATATATATATATATATATATATATATATATATATATATATATATATATAGCAGTATATATAAGCAAGTGTTATATATATATATATATATATATATATATAAGCAAGGGTTGCTATTAAAAATAACATGGTATTTAAAGTGTTGGTATAAAGCAATTTGATATACCAATACTATTGGTATACCAAATTGTGATCCGCCCATGGCGCAATAATACGCATATATAAACATTCTTGAGACCGTCTGCAGTTGATTCTAGATCAGTGATGAATTTCCACATATTAATCATTAGGAACGTATGAAAATAACGATAAAAAGTATTAATAATCCTCGTTTCTAAATGAATTTAATATGGTACACATTTTCATCACAATCCTTTCTGATTTTTGTTCCCCCTCCACTCTCATACATAATGGACAAACTATGCAGAAATGTGGAGTTAGAGAGAAAATGAATTTGGGCTGGACTGAAACCTTGAAATAGAAATTACACCAAGTAACCTACAAGAATATGGTTCGTCGTAACGACACGTGTGCACTTTCCTTGGGATTTATCTACAGTGTTTGTCAATGATACAAAATTGCAAACCAGGTCGCCATTATAAATTCCTCGGTTACGTGGTACACTTACTGTGATGTATTTAATGTTATGCTTTGTCGTTGTTTCTTAAACATACTATAATTTTCTAAAAATCTATTATTCTTAGTTAAATATGAAAACGTCCAAAGCCCCCCCTTTCTCTCTCTCTCTCTCTCTCTCTCTCTCTCTCTCTCTCTCTCTCTCTCTCTCTCTCTCTGGACCATCGTAGCAAGATACGGGCAAATATCTATGAAATGACGAACGTAGTGGATTTTCATTTGTGTCATCCCGCAATATCTCTGGACTTATGAATGATGGTAAAAGTTAAGTCAAACCGACCAAAGGATGTGTGTGTGTGTGTGTGTGTGTGTGTGTGTGTGTGTGTGTGTGTGTGTGTGTGTGTGTGTGTGTGTGTGTGTGTGTGAGAGAGAGAGAGAGAGAGAGAGAGAGAGAGAGAGAGAGAGAGAGAGTTTATTGTTGGTGGTACTAGAGCAGAATAATGACTTTGATCAACTGTAAATATATTAAAATATTTTAATTACCTCTTAATTTCCACATTAATTTCCAAGCGCCTGTACGTGAATGGCAGCGTTCATGTGAATGGTGTAGCTAACAATGTGTTTTTGTAGTGCTCTACTTTTATCATTAAAACCATCTTTCGTGTTTATATCATAAGTATGTATTATATTCATTTAATCAATGTGAAGAAAAATGGAAACTAAAAAAGAAAACAATCAACTTATCAATATGCCAGATAATTGTGAATAGCCACGAAAGGTATAGAACTACATTTTGTAGCGGACACACTCGGGGATGTGAGGAGTTGATTCACTCGGTCAATACACAGCTGCCTGTCGTAAATCTGAACTCCTTTCAAAGGGCAAATATATGTATTTGTATGTGATATAAATAAAATATATGTACAGTATGTACGCTGTATCAATGATATACCACTCGTTGTATAAATTTTTCATTAAAAGGAAACTCAGCAAGCTTTGTTTCCTTTTAATGAAACATTTATACATCTCGTGGTATGTCATTGATACAGCGTACATACTATACATATATTCTATATATATATATATATATATATATATATATATATAT
>JAECUM010034539.1:0-20803 GCA_016617855.1 Megalonaias nervosa
TGTAAAATGAACGCTCAAGAACCGGAACTTTTCCCTATAACAGGTTTTCATTACAATTAGATGGTTATAATTATGCGCTAAAAACCCTTAAAATGCGGGCGTTCTGTCCCAGTGAGTTTGCCTACTTGTTTGTATAAACCCACCCACCCCCCATTTTATTTCTGGGTAAGCCTGTGAAGCCAGAAAGCCTGTGAACAAAAATTCAGAGCAGTATCTCATAGACGCCATGTTGAAACAGGAAGATGCGCATTCGGTATAATTTGAAAATTGAACATGGTGTTTTGCTAATACGATAGAGAATGAATTTCATTTTCTGTTCAAATATCAGTGTTACATGGGATACAGACGCAAGTATAGAACTTTAATATTACTAGAGACAGCCAAATATGGCAACATTTATAGATTTTTCAAGTACTGATCATAAGATCATATCAAATTTAGGCTTTTATTTAAAAATCTTTTTAATTTCTCAAACATATTTTGAAGTCGGTACCAACATCCTTCAATGAATTTATTGAACAGTTTTTTTTTAAAGTACCTTTTCTTACCCAATCTCAATCAATTTCCATAAAAATTATAATTAAATATTTTTAAATTTGTTGATTTAACTGTTGCTAATAATGTACTCACCTTTTGTTTTCCTTGTTTGTGATCGTATTTTTCCTTCTTTTCTTGATTTGTTTTTATCGTTGTTTTCTCCAATTTGTGAGTTCTTTTGTGGCAATTAACACATATTCAAAAATTATAACGATTCATAATCTGATGCATACGTCTAAAGTTTTCATTACAATTCATGTTACATTGTGATTTGAAGATATTTATTATTTTAATCAACTGCAAAATACATAAATTCTTCTTTTGTTTGTATTCAACCTCAATAGTAAATCAAATAATTTCAAACCATTCGTCTGGCAAAACAAGCATGTTAAAACAAATGTTCGTTATCACAGGTGTCAGGCTGTCTTGAGTGCACATCATAACTGCACTCTAACCGGGGCCTCAGGTCGACGATTTGTCTAAAGCGCTCACCTTTGTCTAAAGCGTTCACTGGCATCTCATCTCCGTCCGCGTGGGTTCGAGTCTCGGGCTCTGATATGTGAGAAAGCTTGCCAGTAGCTTCCCGTGGGTCGTTGGTTTTCACTGGGCTTTCCTCCACCAGTTATACTGAGTTATAATGGCCGTCATGTGCTGCCTGTCGTGTGCTGAAAAATGGCGTTAAACCCTTAACAACAAAGCACTCTAATCCTAGCTTAGTCCTTCCGTCATGAAACCTGGTTAAAGTTTACACTGCCACAGCAAAGTGATCCTGTCTGCACTGACACACACATTTTCAGGCATCAAATTCTCTGCAAATCCTACCTAGCTAACTAACTGCCGGTACATCCTATCTAGCCAAAAGTCGTCGATCGTCTTTTATCAACGACGCATATCTAGCTATATATTATATATAGATATATATAGTAAAAACAATAAATACCGTTGCGGCTTTGATTAAAATAGAAGTATTTACCGATAGAACAATATGAAATTAATAATCAGTCAAGTAACCAAAACACACGAGTTTATTCATTTATTATTCAGTTGTAAAACAAACAAACAAAAAAGGCGAATAAAATAAACTTGATAGTGTAAATCGTCACAGATTAACTATTTAGCAATTAATAACATCAAAACCATCATTACCCATCATGGATGCGATCGGGATGAAAATTGTAACTTGAAGAAGTCAAAACGTTTCAACTGTATATGATCGAATCTGTTCTCATTACTCAGATATAGAGAGAAAACACTGAATGTGATGTTTTGCGCGTTATGTCACAATCTCGAGTCAAAGAACACTTCTGTAAGCGAACATGTACAATTTGTGTTGAAAGTCGGGCAATATGGACCATACAAGATGTAGTGAACATATACATTCCCCAAAAGCCGAAACAGTTGAAAAATGCAACACCTTTGTTCCTATGTTCGACAAAGGATCAGGTGAGGCACATGAAGATATGAGGATATTTCACAATGTCTATCAAAAATGTACCTTTTCTCTAACCAAGCATTAGTTCTAAACCACCAATAAGTTCGGGGGAGTTGTATCATTATGGGGCTTTTGAACTTTTGTTACTGATACAGGTCAAAGTCTTCTGTACCCCATGACTTTACCGTCGAATAACACTCGATTGCATAATTTACGCGAGTGCGCGCGAAGCAAAGTTACCAAGAGGTCCCCCTCCAAAGTCGTATGGGATAGAAAACATAAACCGAGTTTGGTAACCAAACAAACGATTACAAAACCATACGATTGGTGATTATTGTTCCTAATCCCGCAACCATACGAGTGTAGCCTTATAAGCACTGTGGTTTTTGGTCGCTAACACCCCGGTTCCGTGTCTATGCGCGGAGTTGATAGTTTTCCATTTCGACTAGCACAATTTCAAACTCAGCCATTCTAATCATTCTATCGTCGATTGTCAACTAGTACAGTTTACTTATTGTATTGAGACTGCTTTGTGCCGCGGCGAGAAGTTCCAAATAAATATGTATTCTCGTATGCATCCGCAGCGAGATTACTTTACCAGCACAGCCAGCAAATCGACTGCTATCGATACACCTCCAATAACAAATCCGATACTGTACCCGTGGAGATCCAACATGTGTCCGCCCGGGTCCACAATCGTAAAATAAAAATGTGTCAACCGGCCAGTGTGGCATGGAAGATACATAGGCTTCACGAGAGTAATCAATAATAGATCACTCTGTTCCACATTTGGGGAAAGCTCGAACAAGATGTAAACCCCACCCCCACAAACGTGTTATTCATGGGAAGACCACCCCACCCCCACGAATGGCTACTAACGAATAATATACCACCTGTAATAAACACGCAGCGACGTTAGAGTGCGGGATTGGTAGAGAGAAAATCAGAGCAAATCATGGTATCGTTCATAAACCACATCAAGTAAATGTATCGTTGATGAGGTCATCGAGGTTAAGGTTATGCTCGGGGTTGTATTTGCAACAACACACTGCATCGCAGCATTGATTTTCGCGAAGAATCGCCTCACAATTCATCAGTGGTGTTATATGCCATCGATATCTTCAATAAGTTCCTATATCAACGCGCGAAACGTAGTCATTGGTCAACAACCGCTAATAAACCTATGCTGCCTCATTAATGACTACTGGTGCGTTGCTGCCTCCGCGAACCGATCAAACGAGTGTCTCAAAACAATAAACGAGAACGTGAGGTCACACAGTCCTCCAATGTCTTTTTCTTCATTTGGTTGTTTCGGTTCTGCTTATTGATTCTGTTTATATGCACGTCTTTGTTCAGCTAGCCGCCTATTCGTTTCTTCTTGTTTTCTACCGGCATATTCGTTTTGTTCTCTTCGAAATCTGTCCTATTTATTTTTCTTTTTCTTACCGTATGTCAACATGCCTTCTTTTCCTTTTGGTTTTTTGGTACATGTGGGGGTGTAATTGCGCGTCTTTTTTAATGTTGCTGTTTTACCACTGTGAGTGCAGATGGGATGGGTGTGTGTGTGTGTGTGTGTGTGTGTGTGTGTGTGTGTAACTCCACGTCTTTGTTGTCGTTTCACCACTTCTGTATGTTTGCCGACAAGCAGCGTCTTGTTGTAGGGGAGGTTTGTATGATAGTCCGGGTTTGGGTTGAGGTGGCCGTGAGTGACATCGTCTTCACATCTTCCCCCTCCTCTACTCGTCTCATAATATCTATAAACATTACATTGCCTTGGACAATGCCTCCTGCTTAAAATGTATCAAGTATTTTATTAAAATCGTACCATGGCTCGTCAGTGACTTGTTTATGCCCATTGATTTCCCTGCATACCAGTTTGGTCCATGCATGACTTACATTCTATGGCAACTTCAACACAAACTATTTCCAAGGGGGGGGGGGGGTAGAATAAAAGAGCCCCGTTTAGGATTTCAAAGACAAACTGGTGACTTTGTTCATTATATTTTAGCTTCGGTGTTTTCAGCATTGGGTCGTACATGGGTGTGGTGGCAGTGGAAGATTATCAAGTGCCTCTCTGATGTCTTCCTCAAGGTGAAGGGTGTCTTCTCCGATTGCAACAACTGTTCTCTAATGACTTCGATGCATACTTGGATTCCCGTAATCGCATCTCGCAAGTGCTCAATGGATTGGGTTGTTCTGACAATCGGACCAGGTTATTTTTCTGTTCCCATCAGCAAGTCGGTGGTTTAAGCGACTTTTCTTTTACCTGTTCCGCCCTTTCACGCGTGGGTTTGAATACAGATGCAAACGTTTCTTCAAAGCCCACTGTGGGATCTTCCTGTGCAGGCTGTCGATACTACAACACATATTTCACACGTTTATGGCCGACCATAAAAGTTACGGATCATTTCCAAGTGTTCTATTGGGAGCAAAACAGTTTACGTGTGTCGGGCCTTCCATGTCTACTGGTGACGCAAATATGGTCTAAAAAAGCGTCGGTGCTGGCGCTGCTACGTTAACGAAGATACTCCAGACACCATGGAGCAAATACCTTAACATATTTGGCTCCCTCTATGACCTATTTACAATTATTGCGGACACTGAGAAAAGCCTATATATCGCGTCGATGCTGCATGTTACTGAGTCGTCTAAAGCAATCGCCTTTCTCGATCACTATCATCTCACCTGCCCGCGTGGATTCAAGTCTCAAGCTTGGCCAATGTGGGTTTGTGAGTAAGCTGTTAGTAGTTTCCCGTGGGTTGGTGATGGTTACCGGTATTTTCCATGGTTCTTCCTCCACCAGTTATTGTGGCCGCCATGTATAGCTTATCGTGTGCTAAAAATAACGTTAAACGCAAAGCAACATGTTACCGACATGATCTCACGCACAAAGCATCAAGTGATATTCGTGTTCCTCAACCTACTTATATAGATTTTATCCACGACTTCAACGAGATCACAAGGCCAGGTGTCAGAGAAAGAATCGCTAAAGGGATCATCAAGGCGGGTATGAAGGCAAACTTTGCGCTTACGTCTTGCTAGCATGCCACTCATTAACGGTAAAGCATCTTAACATAATAAACATGAACCGGATTTACCACAGTACGCACAACTGGTGGGCGACGCAGCTATTGAAAAGTTAGAGAGCAAAGCAAAAGTCGCCCACTGGGTCACTCTTGAGTGGCTTGCTAAGCAAGCTTTGTGGCAATCGTTCCCACCAGCGCCAAGAAAGATTTCCCGTGTATGGTTTGATGTGAAAACGCCCAACAAAGTTCATTAGGCTGATCTTTTGTTTCTCCTGTTTGATCATGTGCGCGGACGCACATATAAGAACTCGTTAATCATTGTAGGAAACGATGCTATTGGCGTTTAAACATTCAGTATCATCACGAACACAGCCACCGATGTTGAATTTGCACCTGGGCAAAGAACTTCTCGGAGCGGTTGCTGGGTTCTTAATAAAACATCCATCACGAAGCGGCCATTGTGGATTTAAGTGTACACTTGCGGAACTATTATTCGCACAACAGTAAGCGCATGAATTCTTAATGAATCGTGAAATGGCGTTTCGCGACTTACATCAGTCACAGAAGTACAAACAATGAAACCACACGCACGATTGTGTTAAATCCGCCGAGACGATTCGACCGAAGACAGTCACCGTTATCTACACAACAAATTCACAACCAACAGCGTTAAACCCTCTCGGAAACAATTTATTTCGGTATCTGTATGCACAGGTACCGACTCGCCAATGTTGAAGAGTTTTGCAAACTTCAGCTTTGCTTCTTAGCCTTGTACAGCAACAAGACTGAAATCGACGACTTTGCGTGACTCAAATGCCGTAGCCACTATCGATTGGATCAGTTTGTCTTGGTCGCTGTTGCTTTTGTACTCATGTACCTGTTTGTTGACATCCACGTGTGTAGTATTAATGTACTAAAATTCGACTAAGGGCACTGGTTGCATCATCGCCCACACACACAAGTTGTTGGTGCAGGATACCCGATACAACTGTTCGGGACAGCGAGGTCGTATCCATCCACTATCAGATTGTTGGCCTTGTGGTAGCAACGACTCGCCATGAAAACCCCACCTTGGATTCCTTATTCCAATCTCTCTGAGCTGTTCCCATTTCGTCCCAGGTCATTCCTCCATGATTTTCCTCTTGCAGGGGTGCCTCTTGATAACACTGCTTTATGGGTTCGTGAGCACTTGAAAAAACAATCATGCACTCGCTTGTGATTCAAGGGTTAAGTTACATGGTATAGAAGGTTTTGACCTTATTCAATGATAAAATTCCAAAGGCCATAATGATACTCCTGAGCGCCATAAGTTCAACTTTCTACAGAAAAAAAGTATATGACACAGATGTAGCACCTTAGTTTCATATACATTTAAAAAGTATTAAAATTTCAGGAAAGGACAGTCACCCTAAGGGACTGCTCTAGCGCCCAAGAAGAATTTTCATATGTTCAAGATAAGACCATTGGTTCCTTTTAAATGCAGCATGTTTAAACCACTGCAGATGTCCTTCAGCGGTAAGATTTTCAAATTAGCCACTGTGGTGGCCATATTGGACTTAAGGTAGGTACCATTTTCATTTAAGACACCATTAGAAGATTTCTAGTTGAAACCGCTTGTCAATATGACCATCCATTTAGAAGAATTAGTGAAAAGATTTTTAGCATGTTCACTGTGGTGGCCGTATAGGATGTCTGCTGGGTACAATTTTATTTGGATCAACCTGATATCTGTAAATGCCACCCGACCGCCAGAGATATAAGCGTAATTGTGAATAAAAGTGGCAGAAAAGTGTAATTGGGCATAAAAACTGCAATCTATATATTACATGCCATAATTACAGCACACTGAATATAAAAGATACATTTATTTTTGTTACTAACCAGGATCTGCAGATGGTTAAAATTCTTGTCGCAAAAAATGATAATAAAATGATAAAAACAACTTTTATTGCTTTACTTTTATTTTCTAATGTACCAAAAATCGTATCCCATATAGAAGGGAGCACAAGATGTAATCTGGTGAAAAAAAGTGTAATGATTATGCAAAAAGCGTAATGGTTGGAATGTATGAATATCGTAAGAAGTTTTTTGGTGAGAACTATGTGGATATGACCATCAGTTCTTCCGTAGTAGTGATAACAGTATTTCCAAAGCTGACACATTGGTTGTCATATTGATATCATACCGGCATAATTTACATTCAGGCCTAACTAGATTTCTATAAGATGTCTTCTGATGAGAAACCCCATAAGAGATTCCATTTTGGAGAAGTAGGGATAAGATTTTCAAGATGGTTGTCATGATGGCCATATTTGAAGCCAGATCGGTACATTTTCAATAAGGACAAATAGATGTCACAATTAATAGTGTGGAAAAAAAAAATCCCATGTCAAAATGGAGGAGTCACGATAACAAGATAGTGGATAACAGATATGCACCATTTTCATTTAGCACAAAATACACAAAATGACTTCTGGTTATAACCAAATGTTTACGTGACTTTGCATGAAGGAGTAACATGGACACAAATATTTTCAAGCTGGCCACTGTGGCGGGCATAATGGATTTCAGATCTTGACAATTTTCTTAACAAACCAACTAGACACCAAAACAATTCCTTCTGTGAAAATGCTATGTTGATATGGCTAAAGATGGCGCATGTTGTGGCTAAAGTGGATGTCAGTTCAACACATTTTTGATTAGGACCAAGTGAACATCGTACAATGTCCTATAGCAAAAACTCATGGTGATATTCAGAAGTAGTAATAAAAAGGAACAGAACTGTCTTCGTTTAGTTAGGACCACCAAGACATCATACAAGTTCTTTGGTAAAAACCTGATGTCAAATTTCGTTCATGAGGAATAGCAATAAGATTTTCAAGATGACTGCCACATGGGATATCAGACATGCATGATTTTCATTCAGGACACAAGTTGTTTTTAGTGAAAACCCCATACTGATATGACCATCCATTCAGGATAAGTTGTGACAAGATTTTCAAGATGGTCACCGTGGTGGCCATATTGGATGCCTCAGCAGTACCATTTTCATTTAGGACCAACCAGACTTTCGGATGACTGCGTGTAATGTTTCATGGCTATCATACGTTTAGGAATCTTGTTGACAAACTTGTGCTTAACAGACAGAAGATAACAGACCATCTTGTTAGCTCTCCTGGTCTATAACTAGCAGAGCTAAAATCTAAATACCTGTATATGTACTATAAATATATACAAACTACTTAGTACAAATACAAATATTTCGTCTCTTGTTGTTTATGGATTAATTTTGGTAATGTTTAGTTTCGAACATAGATTTTAATGATTTCAAGTATACACAGCTGAACAGTTACAGAAACAAATATGGTTGCACTGGACATGCCATTCCCCAATGACACAATCAAAATGAACTGCATAACAAAAGTATCCTTGAAACCTGTTTATATGTGTGTATATGTTTTCATCCACAGCATTTTCATGTTCGCCATACATATTATGTAATGACTTGGGTCTTCATCATCATGGGACCCATCTTTAATTTTTCAGATTATGCCAAAACTGAAACTTTTGCTTCTGCTGCTGGGCACATCATTCCAGTGATGGTGGTTCAATTACTTTCAAGATGGATAAACTCAGACAAAACAAGTTTTAGATCCATTTCCAGTGATTTTTGTTTGTTTGTGAATTGACAGAAAAATGTCAGTAATAAAATTGATTCAAGACTGCTACAAAATTCTTAAAAATCTCTCATATCAATAGAACCAAAAATAATGTCACTAATTAGATACAAAATTTCCATTTTTTTCAGGCTTTTCAAAACTAACACCCAATTCAACATGTAAACAACAAATAGGTTTTTAAATGAATGTGGATGTGACTTACTCACCCCTGCATTAGTTTTTAATAATGTGAGGAACACTGTTCCCAATTCAGTAACATGAAGGTATCATGAATGCAACTCAAGGTATGCCATGCAACTATAATGTACAGGTTAACCAAGAAAAATAGGTCATTATGATCGTGTTCTGGTGAGGTTTTGTCTGATGCAAGGCACACCTTGCCTAGTTCCCTGGACGTATCATCTACAACTGCAGCTACTGCAACTACAACTGCAGCTACTAATCCAGATCACAAAATTTCAACGTAACCTTGAAACAACAAAGTCATAATTGTAAAAATGTTGATCACTGTAATCTATTCTAACTTCTAACGGTTCGGAATCTTACAATTTTAAGACTGACCAAAGCATTAATCTTGAGTGGATGGGAGGAAAACAAAATTCTTACAATTTGGTAAACCTGCCTGTGGATGTTGCTTCTGATACATGGGGTACTATACAACTAGGCTATTCTGTATGTTGCACAGATGAGATAAAATCATGCATTCTGTAAAGAGACCACAAGGACCCAGACTTGGAGCAAGACAAGTAGCAAATACCGATTTATGGACAAGGCACTTTCATATAAGCTATCCAGACTTTGCTGTTTCTATTATTTACGGATAGATTTTTTAAAAAAATTAATTAAATTTCTGCTTCTTTATTACCATAATAGTATGATAATTTTACATTGCTTTTAAGTAGCTTTCAAGGAGTAATGTACTTGCAATGAATATTTGTTAAACAAAATCATCATTTCAATTCAAATATTTGAAAATGACTTTGAAATTGCACCAGACAACTTATAACAGGGAAGAAAACAGAAAAAAGAACCCAGCACAAAATTAATGCATTTCATGATCTAAATAATCACTAGCTTATGCTACGAAAAAAGCTGGTGAATATAATCCTAACACAAAAAGTCAGTTTACTACCTATGTGTTTGATATTAAGTTGGCATATGCCACAAAAGATTGAACAAAAGGCTCAAGTGGGCCTGTTATCTCTCGCCTGGCTTACGTGACCGTTTCACCAAGCAAGTTTATGTAGTATTATTAGAACAAATTCAATGTAAACTATCTCCAAAACATTCTATAAAGTTGATTTTACCTAATGTATGATATCCTCACGTTATTTCAAAACATAAAGGCACAATTTATATGCAGTGGGAGTGTCTTTCTCATAATCGCAATCATTCAGACCTTGGTGAGACTAAACCAAACAGGCCATAACTATGGCTTCAAGAGTGACCACAAGTGAAATCTGATAAAAGAATCCACTAATCCACTAATCCACTAATGTGTGGATCGTATTTTAAAAACTCTGCAGATCTTGACAATACAAACCCGTTATTCAAATTCCAATGAAAGTTACGGTCTCCAGAATGGTAACAATCTCAGCCAATCACATACAAGATTGCCTCATAAATATTCATGGTTCTCGCTTATTACTTGTATAGTCCATGCATTGGATAATATATGCATATATTCCAAGCCTGGTCAAATCAGGTCACCAATACGACATCCCAAGTGGCAACAACTTCAACCAATCAGATCAAAGATTATATCACTAATATGTATGGATCTTATTCATTAGCAAACTCATCCAAGATCTGCAAGATATGAGCTGAAATTTCAAGTTTGTTCTAAATAAGATCAGAAATATGGTTTCTGGAGTTGCAACAAGCCTGGCTAATCAGATGTAAGATGATACCTCAATAATATCCATCGATCTTACTGAACCTGTCCAAGATCTTAGTGCTATACTTGTATCTTCAACGTCTGATCAAAAATGGATCAGAAATCTGGCCTCTATTATGGCAACAAGGTTAGCCAATCAAATGCAAGATCACCTCATTAATATGCATACAATTCGCTCATTATGAAACCATCAAACATCTTTATGATATAAAACCATGTTTCAAGTTTCATCAAGGTCAGATAAGAAATATGGCTTCCAGAGGTGCAACTAGCTTAGCAAATCAGATTCAAGATCACCTAATTAATATGTGTGGATTTCGCTCATTATCAAACTCTTCTGAGTTCCTTATGATATCAATGCATTTTCCAAGTTTCATCAAAATCAGATTAGAAATGTGGCTTCAAGAGTGGTAACAAGCCTAGCCATCAAAGGTACGATGACCTCATTCATACAGATGGATCTCAGCCATTATTAAATTTGTTTGAGACCTCAATGATACTAGCATATTCCAAGTCTGATCATAACTAAATCTGAAATCTGGATTAAGGAGTGGTAACACTAAGCTCACCAATAAACTGCATGATCACCTCATTAAAATACAAGGATCTTCCTCATTGTCATCCAAGATAGATATTCCAAACTAGACTTATATCAGATCCGAGATACAAAATACAGAGTGGTAACAAGCAATCATTGATGGGCCGACTCACAATTCACGATGCGTAAATCAACTTTCCTCACATTATCGGTAATATTAGCATATCAAACATAGTCAGTAAATGTTTCTTCAAGCAAACTCAGTAATATGGTTCCATATCAAGTGTATGTTATGATCCCAAACTATGCCTTCAAGGTTTCAAACAAAGTTAAAATTGTTAAGTCTATTTTCCTACACTTTTTTGACATTTCAGAATGAATCTGGTAAAGAGATGTTGCACTGCAATTATGTTGCATTTTTGTTCTTCCATACGCATTATTGCAAAATAAATGTGGCTATGCAAATTTCTGAAAAAAGGCCATGTCCAAATAGGTATCTCATCCACTGTACTAAGTAATCTCAAATCTAAGGTTATTAGCAGGATGGGTTTGTTGTCATATACAATTACAAAATCCTATCACAACACAAAGTATGTGATTAAATGAAGGCAGTCATGTGGTGCTAGTTTGGTTTGTTGGTTTAACAGCATTCTTCTTTTCACAATATGGCATCATGCTGACGAAATTGAAAAAAGTGCTGTTCCCAAGGACACAATGAAGTCACTGACCTGGACTGGTATCAAGCTCATTACTTGGAGTATGAGTCTGATATTACCAACAGTTACTGCGATTCAATTTTAAAATATAGACTAAAATACATGCTGGCTTATAATACAAACAGTAAGACATATATATGTAAACACACTTAAAAGTGACACCTCCGACACATATTTGGTACTTGGGTTCCATAAACAGGAAAGTGAAATTGGGGAATCAGATACAAGTATACAAGCAATAAAGAGCTGTCAAAGAAACACACAATATAAACGCATACTTGAAACTTGGTTTGGAAATTCAGGTTTGATTCAACATTCTAAATCAAACAAGATGCCCAAATTAGCTTGAGTTCCCTTGCCTGGTTGATAGTTGTCTAACAGTCAAATGCAAGCGCAGCTGGCCAAGAAATTTGCATCGGTAGGATGCTTTCCATTTAAATTTCAACCAATGCTACTGACTGCATTCGTTATGAAATCTTGCAGTTCTTCATAAGCTGTTCAAAGGATTTCTATTCAGTTTTTACCAATGAAAGCCCTCTAGGTCAGGATACAATTTTTATTATATTTCTGTCGAGTAGTTTTTGTGAAGAAATCATGCAAAGATTCCCTCATTTTATTAACAGTTGCTATATTTGACCGTGGATCAGTACAAGATGTATAAACTTGAAATTTCTATGCAAAGTTTTGTCAAATTTGATCAAAATATGTTGAGTAGATTTTTATAAGTCATTAAAAGGTTGTTCTATTTTCATTAATAGCGTCCATGTTTGATGGCAGAAAGGTATAATTTGTATAAAACTGAACAATGCTTTCTATCTAGCTTGGTCAGTTTCTATTTAGCAGCTTTTGAGAAGTAGCTAAAACATTTTTCTATTTTTATTACTGGAAGCCATATCTGGTAGCAGATCAGCATCATTTACAAAGAATGGATATTTTAAATGACAATTAATTATGAATTTTAAACAAATATTACAAAGCCATTTTTGTTCAAACTGCATTAATTTGGAATGTTTGGCATGTAATAAAAAGTGCTTTATTCTATGTTATACCTGCATTACATTTGTATGATTCATATAATTCCTTCACTGCATTTTCGTACCCATTATCTTAGTTTTACTGGATATAGCTGCTGGTATCTTGTATGTGCCAACTTTTTATATTACCATGTTAAAACCATGCACCTGAGGCAACTCCATCTACTAAAAAATGCATTTCTTTAACATTGCACTTGCTGTTGATGACTTTGTTTCCAAGTTAAAACTGTGCCGACAGGACAAGGTTTGGTTTGAAATTTGTATAGTATGAATGAATAAAATAATCCTCAGCTAGACTGTAATTGTGTCTTGGCAAATACTTTTGAAGACAGAATGTGGGGTACGATTCATAATGGACCCAAGACAAACTCAAGTAAAGCTAAAAAGAAACAACAACTTTTTATGTGTGCATGCATGAAAACTAGACACAATTGCCATTTTCATATTTAAAGACAAATAATCACTTGCTGTGCCTATAACATTACAACTTCATGTTTATTTTGGCCCTTTGTATCTGATAGTGAACAAAATCCTTAATATTTCGCCATGATCTTGATCCAAGGCATGGTTCTTTCGCAAGGACATCAAGTACATCTTCTTGCCTAGGCACTTTGAGCATGCTGAGGAAACAACCCAAGTGTGGGAGCACGGAATTCTTTTCTTGACTCGTCTATGGTCTTAGCTGAGTTTTAGATTTGGTGCTGGTATGTCTCTTTGTTGATACTGCAACTGGTATAGTGCTGGTACATATATTTCTAGATTAAAGAACTGAAACAAATAAGTTGATATCTGAGATAATAAAGAAATTATGTTGATAAGACTAAGATGAAACTTTAAACAAAAGTCCACCAAGCAAACTGATGCTCTACTAACCAGAAAAAGAGCAATTAAGATCCATTTCCTTTACAATAGCTGTCACACAAAACATAATGAATTATGACATGCCACAAAAATATCTGCAGGAATATGGCTTACAGAGTGTAATAACATCATTTAATCAGGTACAAGATCACCTCATTAAGATGGATTGATCTCGCTCATTACTGGACTTGTCCTAGATTCGGATGAAATAAACCCATATACCATATCTGACAGAAATCTGATCAGAATATGGACGCCACAGAAGTAACAAGCAACAGTTGACAGATGAACATTCACAGCACAACAGACAAAACAGTCAGTGTCACACTATAAACCCCCTTTGTCTTATAGCCAGAGAAACTAAAATTTTACCAACCACCAGTTGCAATTCTCCACTCCTTTGGACTCGTTTCCAATTCCCTTAAGTCTTCTTGGGAGCTGGCTTTCAGGAGAACTTGGGCCACCTTTGATTTCTGCAAGACTGACAAGGGCAATCAGTTAAAGTCTCTATGAATGCATCTATGAATGCGTATATCATGGCCCAGAAATCCAGCAAGCTAATCTTGCATACTATCAGTAATTTCCATAACCTGTGAAATGGTTGCTACATGCTTTCTTAAGTCCTGTCCAAGTTATTGCATCCGGATACTCAAGGTTACCAAGGTTACAGTTGTTAAACAGTTCTCGTAATGCCTCTGGACCTCTGTAAGGATGTTGGGCATTACCTTGCCCTGCCAACAAGTACTCAAATTGGTCAGCATTTGGTGCCTTTCTATATTTGAGAAGAGTTCTTATATTTTCAATCATGTTTGGTGTCTGCAGGATGGCAACTCTTTCTCCAAATTTACCCCTCGATTCAACTCTCATCAGACTATCACAAAGCCTTTGTTCTATGTCGGATAATGATGTCCTGACCTCTTCATTAAGTGGTGTGCATGATACTTCATCTGCTCTTTCAAACTCTGACACTTTCATTCTCTGCACTTCTACTCCCCTTTTTCTGTTAAAAAGATTAATTTCACATAGGGTTTCTTTGGCTAAATTAGCATAAACATCTGTATTGTTCTTGATTTCCTCTCTGAGGTCTGCACTAGTTTTCTTTACATGATCATAAAGTTCCTTTACATCTCCACAAGATGGGATGATTAAAGAATTATTAAATTTCTTCCTTTCCAAACTTTGACGAGCTGTACATGAAACAACATCTCCCCAATCACTTTTGTACAACTGGATAAATCTATTTCCTTTTCCACTTTTAGCTGATATGTTTCTTTCAGCCCCTCACTTGGAATTATTTGGGCACATTTCTTAAGAGAATATGCAAGCTTCAGTGTAACACTAGGTTTTCTATATGCATTAGTTTTTTCACTATATTCTGCCATTTTTGTCACACTCTTCACGACTGATTCAAACTGACTCGAATCAAAACATTCTTCCAAAATTCTAAGACCTACCATTTTCTTTACCTCTTTCAAAAATCGACCAAGTTCCCGAATTTGGTTTGAAACAAAATTTTGCTGTGTGCTCCTCAGTATCCTTTCTGTTCTAAAGGGGCTGGCCAAAGTTAATTATAAGAAGGTCATTTTTACTATTTTTGAAATTTCATCATTATTCATACTGTTTACCACATTAGAGTAAAATATTTCCATCGTATTTTTAGGAATATAAAGCAATAATTTCCCTTCCTTTACAGCACTTCTTTTCTTCTTTAATCTCTCTGAAGATTTGGTAATGCAATACTGTTTCTAATGTTCTGCCAGTTCCCTTCTGCAATATAAACCTTTGCAAGAAGGGCAAGGAACAAGCTCAGATGCATCATTTTTTCTGCCAGGCAAAGCACAATTTGATGGTCAATATTCAGGAATCAACACTCCTTTACCTTTTTTATATACATCTAAGTTATGTTTATAGTCACCTTCATTGCACAGCACATTCCAACCTCGTCTATGCTCCTGTGAATTCTTTGGAAGTGAAAGTATGCTTACAACTTCCTGTTCATCTGAATGACATGCTTCATAATGATGTGCATTTTTCCTACTAATTTATAACAGAAACTGCATGCATGCATTTTGTTCCATTTCTGCCTTTTGGATTCATCAGTATTTGTGGTCTGAATTACGATTCCAGGTTGGTTAGAGAATCCCGCACCAGTGATTATGGTGCTACAGTCATCATCTGAATTGTCATGAACCATCTCTTTGCTCTGAGCATCAACTGGATATTTTAAATGAGATTGCTCTTCACATTGATTGGAGAATCCCATACCATTGATTATGGTACTACGGTCATCATCTGAGTCATCATTAACCATCTCTTTGCTCTGAACATCAATTACATATTTCAAATGAGACTGCTCTTCACTGCATTGATTGAAGAATCCAATACCACTGATTATGGTAATACAGTCATCATCTGAGTCATCATTAACCATCTTTTTGCTTTGAACATCAACCTCCCACTCCTTAGATGTGTACATTCCTTTGTACATTCCTGTAAACAGATAAACTAATATCAGTATCAGCATGTATTTTAATATTGTTATAACACTGAGCAAATCTGTAGTCCACAGTTCTGACATAGCCAACTTTTGGAGCAATATGCTGTATTAAAGAGATTTCAGTGTGCCATACTGTGATTCTGAAATTTAACTTAGTTTGAAGATTATCTGAAACTAACTTGTCCCAGATATATTTGTACAACAAAAATTGTGACAAAGTAGATGTGTTGCCTCCTCAAAAGCCATTATGAACCATGAGACTTTTCATTCGTAAAACTTTAACCAACAAACTTAACAAAGATTCTAAATGGCATTCACCTTATCCCATGAATGCATGTACAAACTCACCACATATTTATCAAATGTATACATGTATATAGTTCAACAGTGGGAGTCAATAATAATTGCAAGCTATAACACAGGGGGTTGGTCCTTTACCCCAGGGGCCTTTGAAAGGTCCAAGTGTGAAGTCAGCTTATGCCCATCAATGTACATATGGCTGCAGGGGTGAGGCTATTAACAGCTTTTAAGTTTTGATCCAGGAGCAGATGCACTACCCCTGATGCATAACCGTTAGGCATACGCTGTGTGTGCATCCGAATGGTTAAAATCTAATGATGCTAGAGTCACAAACAAAAGCAATCCCTCAAAAGGGCTGGGGCATTATGACAACGAAAATGATGTAACTGAAAAATTAACAAGCTTTTCAAGTGATCTTGCTCTTGTCCCCAGCAAAAGAATCCATACATGGGTCACCATATAAATGCCTATTGACGTTCAAATCCATAGCTGAAACAAGCGCTTGAATGGTTTGGAAGCCATGACAACTGAAATAACTTTAACCTATAAACCTAACTATGTGTTCACATGCAGATCTGGATGGCAACTTAACAGAATGATTAACATTTGTCTCAAATCCGAGAAAAAATAAAACAGCTTTTAAAAAACCTGGCTAGTTATCTGCAGCAAGGAGAGGAAATGATGGCAGCTGTATATTATTACTTATCTAGTTGTATTTTATAAAGTGATAGTCACCTTTCAGAGCTGGAAACTCTTCCAAACTGTCAACAATGTCGCTGCCTTGACCATCATCTGAAGAACACCATGTAGGATCACCTGTATCACTGTCTATCAAAACTTAAGAACAATTCAAGTTAAATATGTGCAACATTTGAGATTGGAAGCTTGAAAAAGACCAATAATTGCCTTCTGGAACAGTTATGGATTTAATAACACAGAAGGAAGAAAAATGTTGAATCTGATGCAACTGCTAGAGTAGACAAAACATTAAATTAATGTTCTTATTTAGAAATTTTAAACTGGAAAGCTCTGTTAACTAACCAGTTCTAGGATCTATCTCAGGATCCAAGAATTCAATTCCACTTATGCTTCTGGATTTTAAGGATTTTTGTTACACTGTTCTAAGCAAATCTGAGGGATGTCTTTGCTTAAGACTAGATGTCCCCCCCCCCCCACACACACACACAATAAAAGCACGCAGTATTGACACAAGAATTTTAAAAATCATTTTACAAGAATTCCTCAACAAGACATAATTGTGTGAAAACAAAATTAGGCCACTTTTAATACCCCTCATAAGATCACAAACAGAAGGACAAACCAAATACTATATGCCATGTGGTAAACCACGCACAAACAAATCTATCTGAATTCGAACATAACCTGCAAGGGCTGGCTGAATTCTGAGGGTTAGTAATGTACAAGAATGTTTCCCATCTAATACATAAATTTCAATTTAGGTGATAAAAAAGCGTAGTTACCATTCATATCTGTACATACAGCTATCACTTGACCCAGCTCGGTAAACTGAAAGCATCAGTACCGAAAGTTCACATCCAATGAAGTATTAGATCTTTGACTCATGGTACAAAAGAATAACGATCAAGTCACTTTCTACAAACACTGATATAATTAACTAACTTTAAATTGTCCAGGTCTTTTTATATCCTCCCCTTTTACTTAATATCCACTCAATCCAAAATTATTTTACAAAGAAACTGGAAATAGGGAAGGATTTTCGAACTAACCAAGTGCTATGGCCTTCTCTGGATCCAGGAAGCCAATCTCTTGTATGTACTTCTTATTACACAGTTCTAAGTCAAATTCACGACACAAGGACAAAGTCTAGGAGTGGCGTTACTTCAAATGCAAGTAAAAATTGATAATCTTCATTGGATCGGTTGATTAAACACTCTGTGATTAAAAGGATGGACAAATGACACAAAAGAGAGCACCGTGTTTCACTTCCAATAAGCAGGCTCAACCTTTCCAAATAAAATATATCGATGATAACAGAATTTTGCTGATATTGCTGTAATGAAACTATATCAAGCCTGACAAAATTTGTTGAAGTTTTTCAAAAGTTTTCCATTGGAAACCGAGTTATTTTTATGTATTTGAAGTCAAACATGAACCACAAATATTAGTAAAATATATTATCAAAATGTTTATATTAGAACTTGGCTTGGTTATTGTCCCACAACTCCCAAACAAATTTGTTTAAACTTGGTTGTTTTTCAAACGCTATTAAAATGAAAAGGAATCCAATATAGAGGCATGGACAAGTTTAACACTAAATGATCCCTCTACAGTACATGGAATTGTTGTATGCATCATTATATAATATTCCTGAACAGACATACTTGTGCATTGGGAAACAACCTCCACACTCTATACCATGTTTTGAAAGGCGTGCGGTGAAGAAGCCATTTTCACCTGATTAGTTGCACAGGTTATTGGAGCAACTCTGCTGGGGAAAACGTGTATTCATTGTAAGCAAACACTAGAGAATCAAAGCTTAATTGCTGATTATAGGTTCCGTTTCCTTGAAAATTTCCAGTTAGCAATACAACTTTCACTAAACTACCTGCAGAAATTGGAATTTGCACATTGATTCATTTCTAATTTGTAACACAAAACTGACCATAAAAAGCCTGTTTTATGTTACATACTCAAAACAATCAATATAAAAAATATTCCTACAGACAGTGCTCATATTATCATGCAGTTCAAGGTTGAAGGTACGTTCTGATTCATGGGACAATTTACTCTCGCATGGAGAATTTTCGGTGTTTGTCAGCAATTTTCGTCTATCTGAATTTCTGTACTCACTACATGAGGTTTTCATTGGAGAATTTTTAGCCCACAAGTCCTTGCAGTTTCAGCCCTGATAATTGTATTAAATCTTAAATATATAATAATTATATTGGTTGAAACTTACTAATGTGTCTTCTGATGACATTTAAAGCAAAACAGATAACATCTGTTGTATTTATGATTTCATTGTTTCCTGGTATATCTTTTCTTCCTTCTCTCAGCTTCCAATATGTCAATCCTTTACCTTTCCCCTGCATACTTGAGAAGAAAATAACCTCTGTTGAATGCCAGCTTTGCAAAGACACCATAACCTATACTGGGCAAAAGGCAAAAGCAATAAAATAAAAATCTGAATAGGCATGCAAAGATGTTCCTACACACCAAAGCATAAAATTGAAATTTTACAAGGATATGTCTTGTGTAATAAAATGAAGCATTAGTTTGTACGGATGTTATATATAGTTCAAAAGTCCAATTGCCTGACACCCAGGACCTCTCTAATTTCAGATAAGTGAGGAGCCCATCAGGCTTATTGAAAAAATCTAATTTACTTGACAAAGCTCCGATTGCGCTGATGAAATGTAGAAATTTATTTTCAAGATGTTGACCTGCTATAACATGTCATGTTAAAAACAGGATTTCTTTTCCAAATTCTATGACACTTTGTGTTTAGAAAAATATGATTTTAAGTAATCTTCGAAAATAAAACAAAAATAAACACTTCAGTATATGCCCGTTACATGCAGCATGTATAAATGCTAATTTCCTTCAGACAGTTTAAATAAAGGCAATTGAAAGGCAAAGTGATCATGTATAAACCACCACTGAATGATTTAGCTAACCGACTCACAATAGCTAATGTGGTGCATTTGAAGACTGTAGTGGGTGACCCCATTGTGTTAATTTGCATAGGCAAAAAAGGTCGCGAAATGGAACAACCTAATAAAGGTAAATTAAATAAATGTTATATGCATGTAGGCGAACAAATGTTATTACACATCATTGCCTAATGAGAATGCTTAAGCCATCTGTATAAAAATTATTGACTAGTTCGTGAAATGCAGCAACTTTTGTTTAAAGTCGGATTTTACCCCATATATATATATATATATATATATATATATATATATATATATATATATATATATATATATATATATGAATGATTATTTCAGTTGTTGGAATAGTGTTCAAGTGTGATCAATTTTTTAAGGTGATTTAGAAAGCAAAGCAAGCAAAAATAAATATCAGAACTCTTTGTTGACGGAGTTTTCTTTGTAAGGCATGCCAGTAAAATGGGAGGGGGTATGATTCTAGACACATACGGCAAACAATATATCGGTATATATCATTTCTGTGTATACTATATCTGTCAAAATAGAAGACAACCTGTATGCAAGATATTCGACAAGCAGAATTGAAACTTCCAATTAGTTAATTCACCTATGTTTTTCATCATGATTTTAGC
>JAECUM010034542.1:0-21746 GCA_016617855.1 Megalonaias nervosa
ATATATATATATATATATATATATATGATTTCCAGGGGGTCACGTGTCCCACGCTGCGGGCGCCCATGGTTAAAGCTACGTGAAAATCCAAATCTGTCTCTGTCTCTGTCTTTCTGTCTGTCTGTCTGTCTGTATGTATGTATGTATGTATGTATGTCTCTCTATCTCTCTGTATCTCTCTCTCTCTCTCTCTCTCTCTCTCTCTCTCTCTCTCTCTCTCTCTCTCACACACACACACACACACACACACACACACACATACACACTGTTCCAAGTTCCAACATATTGGTAACTGTCATCTTTATACTCTTCTCCAATAAGAGGACTTACCTATCTCTCTTCAGGAGACCTAATCGACGCAGGCGACAACGAAGGTATAACATTAGGACCATCGTACTGAAAAATAATTAGCATGTCATCCTGCATTTTCTCTCCATTTGATTTATTCTTACTAGATTTTTAGAGTTCTCTCAGCTGCACCTCTGCTGTGTCTTTCTTTCAAAATTTCATACGCATTTACGGTTACATCAAATTCATTTTTATTTTTGATATCCTAACTTTTATCGGACATCCTAAAAACTAATGAGTGTTCCTATCTATTTATATAACCATTTGGTGAATTTAGCACAGATCTCAGACAATCAAAGAAACACTTACCGTTCTTAAATGTTTTGTTCTTAAACCAATCAGGAGAACCTATTTATGATCTTCTTCAGGGCCCAGGATACCAATTTTTGTGTAATATTACATATTCAGTGATGTCAGACATTTATCTTGCACAATAATTTATTTCTTATCCAAATCTGGTATAAAGAATATAAAATAAAATTTAAATAAATTTGTCCATTTCGCATCTTTTTATTATATTTGGATCAGTGTAATTAAGAAACACCGTCGAATCTTGACTGGAACCATTGTAAAATCTATGCAGTTGAAATATCTGTTAAATGTGGCTCAAAGTACTTTCGTTACGAATTTGTTTATATTTTGCGTTTTTATAGGTTTGAATCGTTTCTAATTGCAACACATATTAAAGATGGCTGAAATGTGTTCTTGTTTGCTGTAGAATTGTTTCATCGAGTATAAACGTTTCATGTGTACTTGAGTAAAATGAATTTTATATATATATATCACTATTTGCTTTCACTTATCTAGAATTATTTATCTAAGACGTATTTCAATATATAATTAAATCTTTTGAACGTTTGTTGAAGTTACGTATAATTCGATAGCAATAGTGTTTCTTATTTATGGAAAGGCAGCAGAATACAAATTATATATTTTTATTCAATGATAAACAATACAAACAAAGCGTATACAATAATTTTCGATTTATAATGTATTGGTCGTTTGTGATCAAGTGTCCACTCTATAAATATGTTCGTCATAAGCTGACGTTCATCATAAGCAAGTTCTGTCATTATCATATGTTCACTGTAAAATGTGTCCATCATGAGCATTTCCCAATGTAGGAATGATTCGTTAGAATAATGCCTTCTGAAAATAAAATAAATTTAATTCTGCTTTATACGACAGTATTTGAAAATCACCATTAACTCTTTGTCAAACTAAAGTTCTTTTCAAATGTTTCCTCCCTTTCCGACCGGTATTGCTGTATAATAATTGGGATGAATCTATACAGCAAAAATAACGTCGGCTCGACACCATTTTGTAAAATTTAGTCTTGATGTGTATTGAATGAACTAATAGGAGATTCAAGTAGCCTTGTGTTTATTGAATTGAATTGATAGGAAAGGAAACAATGAAGAGAAAACGATGCACATCATACAGTATGTTCCAAATTAACTGTGTGAACTAACTGTCTTTACACTCTATTTTGATAGATAATAAAATATTCAGAAATGTTTGTTTGTTGTTATTAATGGGTTAATGAATAACTCAGTTGTTATGAGAAGAAATTGGGAATCACATCACTAAAATCAGATCGTTATTACCGACACGGTATTGTATTAATTTATTTATTATTTTGCTAACTCTTGATTTAGATATAATTCACAAGGCTTCATAAGTAAGAAATTCCCCATTTTAGTGCTTTTACTTATTGCATTGCGCTTCTTTAATTTTTCTTAAAATCTTCAGAAAATGGGAGAATAAAATATCAGTCAATCAATCAATCAATCTCTCTCTCTCTCTCTCTCTCTCACACACACACACACACACACACACACACACACGCATCCACAAACATTCACACACACATACACTACCCCTAATGTATCGGTAACGAAGGAAGAAAAGGGAAGAAACTAATTTTGTTATATGCTTTAAAGAGGACAGCTATTTAATTTTTGGAGGTGGCTTCGTAGTGGGTCTGAAGTATTCCTTTGTTGCCATAGAAAGTGAACGACACGAAGCTCGTGCACTTCAATTTATTATTTATTTTTCGTTGCTCTCTGTCTGTCTCAACAGTATAATGTAACAAAGAAATCTCCAGGAGAGAGAGAGAGAGAGAGAGAGAGAGAGAGAGATTTGACCACCGCTTACAGTAATCTACCCACTCTTCTGAGTAATAGTAAGACTGAAAATATATGTGGGTTTGCAATGTATGTATCACGACCTGCATTAGTTACTTGAACATTTGATCTTCTGATCACATTTTAGTACTTAGACCAAAAGACATGTAAAGCTATTATTTCTTTCTTTTCCTGGAATGCATGAGAAGTATTATGATACGATACGAAGAAAAGCAGCATTAGGAATGCAAAACATACATCTTCATTAAATAAAACTTGTAGCTGTGTAGGAACAATAGTTGGCTCAATATTAGTTTTTACTACACGATGCTTGTCCTTTAAAACCCTGCTAAACAAGAAAAAATATTTAAAAAAATTAAATCCAAATTGGTCTAAAGACTTTAAAGTAACATGGAAGAAAACACGTTTCACATTAACTTAAAAAGTCTCCCATGAAAATTGTTCTCAGACTTTCCATTTATATCGAAGCAATGCTCATTTAACTCAAATAATGTTATAACCGTAATGCTGCACCAATTAGATAATTAATGAATGCATTTATGTCCCTTACGTTTTCAATACTTTTCCATCGTGTTCATGAAGATAGCATTCACATTTGTCAAACTTCAAACATAACATTTTGAAATTTTAAAAGTTTCTAGCACATGTAGATAAGTACCAAATTTGTTAACATAAAGGACTTCACACAAACTGTTTTGTAAACAATATTTTTTGTGAAATTGTAAAATGCCATATAAATCTATATTATTTTTTTTATGTCTGATAGACTGTTTGCAATGAAATATGGTTGACGCATTAAAATTAACCTTTTATGGTTTCCATTGTTTCTTACCCTGAAATAATGTTACTCGAACTTTATATATAAAAAATTAAAGCATGTACAGTGTATATCAAAGCTGTACGTATTTTACAGCCCACAATATATTCTCGGTACATTTAATCCTTTTGTTTTACCTGCTCACAATCATAATCTATCAAGATCGCACCTGAGGGTCTGATTGTTAAAGACAAAAATATATCTTGATTTTAGCTTGCAAGTAACTTATCAGTTAAAAGGCCTTTGAGATCTTCGATTCGTAAACAATCACCGTGACTTATATACATGCTAGTAATGTCAACAATTGTGATTAGCCAGCATACACGTATAAATATCAGCCTCACGGTGATAAAGACCAAAGTGCTCACGTGGCTTTGAGTAGACACCGTCAGGGGATGTTTCGTACCGTATGTGACTCTCAGTACACAGTTAAGTTCTGACATGCGTAGCTTTGATAATACTGTCTGATAATACCTCATACTTTATACATAATAATATTACTTTGGTAACTTGCATAACTGTGAAGAAGTGTATAAAATATCTAGGTCAAATAGGATTGTGACAGTTCTAGATCAAGAAACCTTTGGGAGTTTTCCTCAAACCAGACCTAACATTAGATGACATATACTTAACATCTCAAGGCCTTCAGTATTAAGAATACATACTTTAAAAAGTTATTATATACCTTCCAAAGCATTCACAAATACGGTATCTTCATTGCTATTGATATCCATTCAGTTTATATGTTGATGGGAAACGATTTAGTTAAGAAGTACAGACAATTCAGTTGTGCAATAGGCAAAAAATGTTAGCTTTTAGTGTGAGACTACCCAAAAGTCCTTTTAACACGAAAAAATCCACACTTCTCTTGAAAATGTTCTATATCTGAAAAGGAAGTATCAAATTAAATTCCTTTCAACAAATGGCGGGAGCAGAAATGGAGTTCACTTCATTAGGCAGTATAAACGCAGTTTTATTTGATGCCAGTCAATGCGTATGTCATGTGTGATGTATGATATAATTTTATCAAATTGTTCCTTGCTATCAATAAGGACTGCATATATTTGTGTTTAAATAATATTCTGGGGGACATTTAGCTTTCAGTAAATATCAAACGATAAAATTCAGTTCTTTCTGTCTATAGTTTGGCTTGAAATTTCATTGCACAAACGGTTTTCTTTTAGACATTGACATAATAGATATAATTGTCCTGTGGAATAATGATACGTATTTCACCTTCACAGTCAGGGAAAAATAAATCAATTACATTTGTTCTTTGAAGAACTAATGTTGTTTTTATCAGATAAATGATTCTGCAAGAGATTTTCTTAATGCGTTCCAAAGATTTAATCTTTGAATGACTATTTTGGTCTCAATGGCAACCAAAGTAGTTCTAGATTATCTATTTAACAAATGTTTGTATAAATAGTAAGTAGTAATTCAACACAAAAGTACAACAACTGAATATTATAAAATACACTAAAATGTATGGACGTATTAGAAAGTAAAACTTAAACGATCAAGCTTACGCCTACAAAGAATGAATGGAGGATCTGAGCGGCATGTGTGCAGAATGTTTACTTTCTATGTACACAATTTAGAGAATTATATTAAATGGAGAAACGTAAATTGTACTTTTGGTTAGAAATAGTTTCCCTCCCAGTTACCTCATTTTGGTTTTTATAGTAACCTTAAACACGCATCAAGTTTACTGACTTTTCCGTATTCGAAATCTGTAAGCGTATATGCATCGCTTTGTACTTCACTCCGATGAGAAATGCTACGTTCAAGGCAGTTATATGGATCTGGATCAAAACGTATATGTCGTTCCGAAACAACTCAGCATACACAGATAGGGTATTAGAAACAAATTAGCTCAGGCAGCAATATTATGTAATACAAATCATGTACTACAAAGGTTAATATATGGACTTTTGCAAGCAATTTCGGCCAAGAAATGAGATACTTTACAGTCTTGGTGGTTAAATTTGAATTACAGGTGCATTGTGATAATTCCATAAGCACTTAGAAAACGCGGGACAGCGTGGAAAGAAAATTGTTTTGGGAAAAGAAAAACGTTTTTTGCACTCCACTTGGTAGAAAATTTACATGGTGCATTGAATTTCAAAAGATTTATGGGATTTTGGTGTATTTTGGGCCAAAATTATGTGCATTTTTTTTTTGAGACACTTTTATGCCTACACCCTCATGTCCAAAGGTTTTAAAAAAACAACAAAACAAATGTTTTGAGAATGGTCTCGACATCTTTATAACGATATCATATACCATTTTATAGCCTGTCTTCTGTGATATTGGACCAATTGCACCAACTGTACTCAGTTCTGATGCCCTGAGTTTAAAGACAAATTATGGACGAAGCATATGTATTTCATTTCTTCTCGTCAAGTTAGTTTTACTTCACAAACATGTTTCAAAGAATAGTGAAATGAAATGCCAAGGTACACAATGTACACCGCATTACCTTTGATCTTAGCTGTTAAGTGACAGACAATCACGTACCGATCCACATTGTGTATTAAAATCCGTCATAATTATTACATTAAAATAAAATCGGCATATTAACATATAGCTTCAGAAGAATAACATGTGCAATACATGTTCAACTATACTTACACTGAAGAAAATGTAAGAGAAGAATTCCCTAATTTGCTGATCGTGGCCTTCGTTATAAAATGTAGTTGTACTGATTAACTTCACACAAAATATACGTTATCAGGACAGCAAAACTATTAACATCTGAAAGACTTCTTTATTACATGATCGTCTTGCGGTCAAACATTTCATCTAGCGATGATAAATACATTTGATGTTATAGGGTATGTCTCAGTCGTACCAAAATCAAAGGGTGTTTATTTAAGAATTTCATTCATCTATATGGATTTAAATCACAAAAGAATATACAGACTCGTTCGAACTCAATTCGCTCCTGCCATCCTGCTATCAAAACTCAGAACAGCTAGTGTAAACAATAAACCGCCCAGGGAAGAGGGAGGATATCGGTATTTTGACATTTTTTGAACGTTCATGAAATTCATCTTTTTTGAACAGAGTGAACCATCATATGACGGATCCTATAGATCGACATTTCAATACTGCAAAGACAAACTGTTCGTTTTCATCCGATGGATGAGAGGATGGATTTTGAGAGCTAAGGCCCTTGACAACAACAAGAGAGCTTACTGCGTGGTGTATGTTATCGACGGTTCCAATATCCAGATTATTCCTGACACTGTTGCAAACTACTTCAAAGAATGCAGAAAACTTATGAAACAGAATGGAGGTATTTATTAAAGCAGATTATTCTAGTACGGAGCAATCAGGAAGTATTGTAGTAAAGGCATGATGTCCAATACTGATCGATCGAAGCTGACACAATGACTGACTTTCTTGGCAAACTAGTTGCTATCCTGTACTAGATAAAGGCCTTTGTCTTGAAAAGATTGCTTAAACCAGCTTGTTGCTTTAGATTTTTGGATTAGAATTTAAGATAATAAAAGATGTTGATATAGTCATCCAAGAAGAACACCGTCAGATGTCCTTAGTTATCCTAATATATAACCATTAATGTTTGCCTTTGAAAAGAATTTAAACAAGTCATTTAGGGCAGTATGTTGCTATTATTATCTTTATTTTAGGTATTCCGGAGATTGTTGTACTGACAAAGGCAGACGACTGCAGTAAGGAGGTAAAGAGGGATTTAAAGGCTATATCCCACAGCCCAGATATTAAAATGGCAGTGCAGAAGGTGATGGATAAATTCGGTTTTCAAGAGAATCAGATCTACCCCGTGGTAAATATGCTAAAAGATGTGAAAGTCAGAAGAGAGACGTCTATCCTTTTCCTGATGGCCTTAAGGCAGATGTTGTTTGAGGGTAGGGATCACATACAAGACTTGGTTGACAAGAAGAAGATCCATATTGAATCCTCCGGTGATCACATAGTTTAAATCAATTCAGTTTGTTTCAACATAATTATCACCACCAACCCACCCATCCCAGAAAAGAAAAACGAAATAATATGAAGTGTATCGATGGGTAATCAAGTTGCTCGCCATAATGCAGTCACAAATATTAGATGGTGTAAAATACTAAATAGAATATTCGTTATTCTGACGTTTGAAGGCTCTTGTTGACCAATTAGGATACGAGGAATACACGTAAAACGTGATTAACGTGGTAGCTTTTGGATTTGTAAAGACTTAAATTTCGAATTGATATAAGCCTAACTTTTAAAGTGTACTTAACGATAACAAAGAGAATGTCGTCTTACCATTAGCTACATTTAAAGTCAGTAGCTACACGTTTCTATGTCGGAAAGTATAGAACATTTTTATGAACATCTGGTTTGACAAATGACCTAATACAAATTTGCTTGAATTATATATTGTGTTAGAGGTACACAACCAGTGTTAACTTCTACCATAGATCTTCAAAACAAAACTGACTTTTGCAAGATAAAACAGGTAAGATTATACTACCTAGAAGAGAATAATATTTTACACTGTAGATAAAAAAATAATAAGTTCCGAAAGCAAACGCGTCAAATATAAAATAAAAACCAGAGAGCATTATTGAAAGTTCCTTCCATGAACTAAAGAAAAATGGCAGCTTCCATAATTATCATTAACAAAGCAGTATGTGACAGCCTTATGCTCACAGCAAGCTGATGAATAAGAATTCGACATGTCAAAGTCATTAATAATTTAAGGAGGAAATGTGCTCATTGGAATGAAACAGAGCAATGGCACTAGATTACATGAATGAAAGGGTTCAGGAAACAATGTTTTTGCTGCTTAGTACTTTAACTGCTTAGATGAAGCTTTTACACAGTGTGCGTATACTCACACTTCCTGGTAATTTTCAGTTTTGTTATATTGAGACAATCTGTGTACATATGTAATTTGAAATGCGTTTTAATCACGAATTTACTTATTCCATTGCAGACATTCATTTCATCTTTTGTCAAGTTTAACAAATAATATTATTTTTCGAAGACCACAGAACACTTTAAGGAACCACCGTCCGTCTTATTCATGCACGAGATACCAAATGTGTTATCCTTTGGATAGTCACTAGTATAATAAATCTTGCTGTCATCCTTTAGATTGTTATTATTAATCTGGATGTCATTCTACATGTCGCCTATAACGTCTTCTGTCTTTATATGAACGCAGAGACAATATTCTACGGTGAGTTCTCAGATGAAACTGGTCTGCAAAGTGATACCAAAAATGACAGAGTGGAAGAGACCTTGTACTTAGCTGCTGAAATATTATATATGAAAGTAAACAAAACCTAGACACAATAAGAAAGACTCCAGGATTGGTGTCCCAGATTCAAGGCTTGGTTAGAAATGCCCACATGTTTGAAGAAAATGGAAATGATCAACATTGCCCCATTGAAATATATATATATATATATATATATATATATATATATATATATATATATATATATATATATATATATATATATATATATACACACATACATTAAAAAATAACATGCATTTAAAGTGTTGGTATAAAGCAATTTGATATACCAATACTATTGGTATATCAAATTGTGATCCGCCCATGGCGCAATAATACGCATACATAAACATTCTCGCGAGCGTCTACAGTTGATTCTAGATCAATGATCAATTTCCACACAGTAGTCACTAGTGACGTATGAAAAATAACGATGAAAAGTATTAATAATCCCCGTTTTCTAAATTAATTTAATATGGTACACATTTTCATCACAATCCTTTCTGCTTTCTGTTCTCCCCTCCCCTCTCATGCATAACGGACAAACTGCGCAGAAATGTGGAATGAGAGAGAAAAGGAATTTGGGCTGGATTAAAACCTTGAAATAGAAATTACACCAAGTAACCTACAAGAATATGGTTCGTCCTAACGATACGTGTGCACTTTCCCTGGGATTTATCTACAGTGTTTATCAATGATACAATGTTGCAAACCAGTAAATTCCTCGGTTACGTGGTACACATACTGTGATATATTTAATGTTATGTTTTTTGTTTGTTTTTTCTTAAACATACCATAATGTTCTAAAAAAATCGATTATTATTATTTAAATATGAAAATGTCCAAAAGATAGATCTCTCTCTCTCTCTCTCTCTCTCTCTCTCTCTCTTGACCATAATAGCAAGATACGGGCTAAAATCTATGAATTGACGAACGTAGAAGAGTTTATTTTGTGTCATTCCACGATATCTCTGGACTTACGAATGATGGTAAAAGTTAAGTCAAACCGACCAAAGGATGAGAGAGAGAGAGAGAGAGAGAGAGAGAGAGAGTTATGGTCGGTTGTACTGTTGCTAAAGCAGAATAATGACTTAGATCAACTGTAAATATATTAAAATATTTTAATTACCTCTTGTTGGTTCATCAGTTGGCTTAGTTTCTATTCCACATTAATTTCCATGCGCCGGTATGTGAATGGCGTTCATGTGTATGACGTAGCTATCCCCGTGTAAATAGTGCTCTACAGTACTTTTATCATTAAAACCATCTTTCATGTTTAAATCATAAGTGTGTATTATATTGATATAATCAATGTGAAGAAAAATAGAAACCAAGAAAAGAAAACAATCAACTTATCAATATGCAGAGGTGATTGTAAATAGCCACCAAATGCATAGAACTACTTTTTGTAGCGGACCCACTCGGGGATATGAGGAGTTCATTCACTAGGTGAATACACGGCTGCTTGTAGTAAATCTGAACTCCATTCAAAGGGCAAATATATGTATTTGTATGTGATATAAATAAAATATATGTACAGTATGTACGCTGTATCAATGATATACCACTCGTTGTATAAATTTTTCATTAAAAGGAAACTCAGCAAGCTTCGTTTCCTTTTAATGAAAAAAATTACTTTTCCCCTCTAAATATTATATCGATGACCAGCCTACTGCTAACATATATATATATATATATATATATATATATATATATATATATATATATATATATATATATCGCTGTCTACCTGGTCATGCTCATGAAACAATGCTATGGACAGGTGCCTAAGGGATGATAACTATTTTGAACATAATTTGTTAACTCCTACAATATTTTATGAGTTATATCCCCTGTGTTCCAAAAGTGACAGTCATGATGCATTTTAGACACAGTCAGTTAGATATGTTAACATTTACGAATGCAGTATACTGGTTTCATCATCATAGCTGCAAACGGACAATAAGGAAACTGCAAAATGACAACTCTTTCATGTCAGCAGTGACGATGGTCATAATGCAGTACAATCAAGCTCACTTTCTATTTAAAATAAACGAGTTGATCAGAGAAACAACGCAAAATAAAAGCTAACTTAACCTTAAAATAAATAAGTTAATATATAATGTCTTTACGTTATTAGTACCAAACTGGCGCCGGTGATAGGTAATTTTTAAAGGTTAGACTAAAACATATTTCCCGGATTTGTATTGCTATGCTGTGAATTTATTTATTTTCGTGAACATTTTTTTTCTTGGTTTTGCACAAAGAAAATTCAAAATAAAGAAAATGCAAAATACAAAACAACAAACAATTAAACAAAACAATAAAATAAGAAAACAAAGACGCCAATCTAAAGAAACCATAGACTATTCAGTATGTATGACAGTGAATTCGGGAAGATCATCATATATCTATATAGGGATCGTTGTTATTCCTGTCTTTAAATTCTTCTTTTGCAGCAACCATAACATCTGAAAAACTTAATACTCATGAACAAGAGAAGATTCTTAGTTAATTTATTAGTTTCTCGGTCCATTTCAAAGTAGATCAGTGTTCTAATACAGTAGAACATCGAAATCTCGAAGATCTCCGGACATATGTTTATTCTTCGAATTTTCGGTAGTTTGGAGACTTCAAAGGTCGCCTTTTGAATGATGCTGGATATGCAATAAATTGATATTTGAGATATCAGTGTTTTTGGCAACATTAAGTCGTGGTCAGTATAATATTAGAATAACATTTACGTTATTTCATATCGCTCAGATATTTTTTTTCTGCGATGGCACTTTAAAATATATGGAATAACACTCATTTTATTGACTTATCGGTTAATAAATTGAGTCGTATTATAGTACAGTACAGTAGGCACGGTACGGTACAGTACAGTATATGCTTCCATTTACAAGCTTTATGTTGTTGCTGTAGTAGTTTTTCCATTACACATATGTAAAATGAATACATACATGCTCAGAATTGGTATTTTCCGTTTCAGGAAAAAAACATATACGTGTGAAAAAGATATTGCAGACAAAGCTCCACTGGTGATAAGCCCATGCTTTATAATAGAACCATCTCCACATTTATATAATCTATTCTAATTTGTTTCGTCGAAATATATGTTCAAATAAAAATCAAACCTATCATTCCCCAAAACGTTCAATGTGCTTCCCCCTCCCCAACTGATTACAAGAGGCATAAAGCATCACAAATAAAAAAGTTATCTCAAACATGTATTTACTTTCTGCTTAAAAGTATATATATATATATACATAGATAGATAGATAGATAGATAGATAGATAGATAGATAGATACATATAATGACTGCAAAGTAGATATGATTCTTAACGATGGATAGCCCAGCGATAACCGACCTTGGATAGGACTCCAGGTTTAACAGTGAAAAATCAACCAATGCACAAAGGTATTGATAGAGATGCAAAACGAGAGGCAAAATGAGATGAACTAGTACGGCAATGATACTTTATTTGCACAAAATGTACCTAAAAGGCATGGGCGCAGAGGCTTTTGCAGACTTTTTATTCGTCCTTTTTATTCGGAACCAACCTTCCGATCGAGAGAGACAAATATTGTCACCCAGAGTTATATAAGAATACAAAGTTCAAAAATCTCTTGGACCACAAGCCAGAATGGGACAAGATGGAAATCAAAGTCCTGCACGGAGCAAAGAGTTCTGCTGTGGAGGATCCAGGAATACTCTTAAGGTGTGGTGAGGTGGGCGTAAACATGTTGGCAATGGAGTCCTTGGTGTGGACCAAGGAGTTATATCCTCGAAACTCTTGCATTTTGAGCGTTTCCATAGCATAATTTTAACCATCTAACTGTAGCGAACGCTTGGTCTAGATAACGTTCATGTTCCTCGGGTTTCTCTTTATTTTTAAATTCGTATGAGGAGGTCCCAGTCCACCCTACCGCCTATCCGCCCCTGATTGTCACGCTTTACCCACGGATAGCGAAGAAGAGGAGACTATACATGGGATGGAAAAGCTTTGCCTGATGCAGACCTCGGAGAAACACTCAAATTTCGGTCCAGGTTAACCGAGGAGTATTTATATATGTGGCGGGTGTTCACTTATGACCTCACATTCGATACGTGATGAAGCTATTGACACTATCTTGTTAAACTGAAAATTTTACAACAGTTTAATCGAGCAATATTAAAACAACTTAAAAGACTAATGCATAGCTCATCGTTATATTTGCTATCCTATCATCTTTTTTGTAAGCATATATTTAACTTTTTACTCCGGATAGTTTATATCATGTATTGAAACTCTATGGTCTTAAAATAAGCAATAGAATAGAAAGAAAAGTATCAAGCTTTGTAAAATTCAACAAATAATTTATTTCCCTAGAATGCAAAGTGAAAATATAAAACAAACTTAGGTTATTGCAAATTAAATCCCCAATAACCCTAGAATTACAGACACTAGTCCTAATAATTAAAGTTCTGAATAAACCTTAGTGAAAATCCAAATTAAATCCAATGTTGAAGGTGTTAATGTCCCAGTGGTGGTTCGTGTAGTGGTGATGTGCCAGCAGTCTTTTGTTGGATCACATTAATACAATCCAAGAATATATCCTTACCTGAAATTTCACTATAAATTTAAGTCTTTTCTTCCAAGAATATTATTTTTGAAGAGCACTTAGTATTTCCAATGAATAAATGATTTTATCAAATAAAAAATTCCAGCCCAAATGAACTACTGGACACAACAATAATACAATTGATTCTGCTAAGATCTTAATGCACGAATTAATAATTTAAATAAAAACAAAATCATTATGGTGCTCTACTTAACCTCGGGTAGCAATTAGCATTTTCTAAAAGAATATTTTACCCAATTGAAAATAACCTTCTAGAAGCTTCTTAATTTTTATTAGATAAAATCTCAGTTATAACTAGAATAAAAAATGTGATAAACAAAATGTCCTTGACTCAGGCAAAGATATTAATCCTGATAGTTAACCAATATACATAATGAAAATATTTTGCTATTTATTAGTTGGTTACAAAATTAGAAACAAAATAAATGATTCAGGTCAAGTAGAAACTGAACTTGATTTTAGACAAGGTCAAGTCCAACATACAATGGTACATTATCAATAGCATATAATGAAATTTAAAAATAAAAAATAACGAAACAAACAACTCAAATTAAATATACATAACACATGGGACATACTTAAATGCACTACGACGAAGTACTTAATGGCCGTCGTGATGTCTAATGTGCCGCTGTATGTCCATAGCTTGTCTGCCCGCACAGCTGCTGTTGTGTACATTGGAGAGCATATGAGCCATTGTTGCCACAGCGTCGATTTGGGTTTTTAACGGCTCGGCATACCATAGTGGCTGTTTGAGTCTATTGCGATTAGAATACTCTTGTTGACGTCATTGAGCCGGCTCATCTCGTCCAAGAAGCAAATGTTGGCGCCGTTGGTGCTAAGGCAGCCGCCAGCGGTCCCAGATTTTATAGGCTTGACGAATCGCATCGTTCGTTGTGGTCAGATCGTGCTTTTGTTGATGGTGGCAAAGAGTGTCTGCTCCATAGTACTATAACGCTTAAACGTAGTCTATGTCAAAGCAATGCCCCGTCTTCAGGTTGTGGCGACTGCTTGCAATTTGACGTTTGAATGTGCGAGCTGGACTAATGACATCTACAGCAGTCAAGACGGCAGTTTTGTAAGGAGGGCGCGCAAGCATTTTCTATGTGGTCAGTGCTCCAATCTTTAGCTTGGTCGACGACAAGAATGAGGCCAGTAGCTAGCTCGGTCTGCAGACGCTCGTTGATGCATGTGGTGACTTGTGCAGAGTCTTTGTAGGGCTGCCTCGAAGTGTCCTTGTTGTAGTTTCGGCCAGTCAAACCGTACACTAGGTTAACTACGTACTTTTTGTCTTGGTTGGACAGGTCGAAATCGTAGAGCTTTGGCCAGAACCTCAGGAATGCTGTGAGAAACGTAGAGGTGGTCACAAACTCGCAAACAAAGGCGTAGGCAATGCTCTAACGTTGAACATACTCGAGAGTAGTAACATGCTCGAGGTCGAAGCGACTTGGGAAAGAATGGGGTCTGTAGTCTCAATCTGAACCGGGAAGCTACCGGGCCGTACTGAACCCCAGAGGGCTACTAAAAGTGAGGAAACTAGGCAGATTTTATATGATGTGGGTATAGGTCCAGTCACATCGATAACAATAACCTTTACTCCCTCCAGGATTTAGTGGAGTTGACCACATTATTTGTGGTACTGAAGTGCAAGACAAATCCCTTATCACGACAAAGCTGAGAAAGAAAACTTAAGACAGTTTCTACGTAGGGTATCAAATAAAACCTTGAATTCCATGAGTTTATTCTGCAGAACATGATGATATTTTACACCAGAATTTCTTTTAGCATTTAAACTGCATTAGAAACAACCATAATTAACGTTAAGTATGCTATCTCAGCTCTGAACTTTGTATTATTGATTAACTGATTCGACTGGATTACATTGAGGACTTTTGGGTAACATAATTGTGAGCGGGGAAGTCTTAGCTTTTCGTATAAACAACACACAGCACATCATTGCCTGTCACTAAGTGAAAAATCAAATTAAATACACAGGAGAACATATTACAATAGTTCTGGTGTTAGTTGTCTCCATCTCTTGTCATAATGAGGATCTGACCACGTTAGGTAAAGATACTGTGACACCATCAACCTTCACCTGGACAATCTGTGAAATTTATCATTTCTTTCAATAATGAAAATTTCCTTTCATTTGGTTTAACTATATTTCACAGGTTTATATGATGTTACGTATATGTAATTAAATTACTTGTGTGTTAGTTTTAAATTCTTTTTTATTTTAATTTTGTTTCATTACATTTTATTGTAATGATAATTTTCATTGGATTTGAATCTCTTTTCGGAAAATTCACTTGACCTGATTAGAATGTAACCGTTGCTTAAGCACTATTTTTAGCTCACCATGGTTCATAGATTTTGTTAACATCGAGTGAAAACGATTGGCTATTACCAAGGTCATGTTCTGCTTGCGTGATAGCTCTAATTTGCAAACAACTTTTTTTTATTAAATCTTATAGTAAGATTCGTTAAGTTCTTTCAAGTTGTACGTGTCTATCGTCTGTGCGCTTTTACTGCGTTGTTTCATCTGGGTGACCACGTGGGCCACCATGTGATCTAAAATTGAGGGTTTTAATACTCATTCTCAGAGTTTTTGAGTCAGTCATATTTTAAACCTTGAGGGCTCAAGAGGTTTTTATTGTTGTTGCCAGCTTGTTCTAAAGTTCATCTATTTTTGGGAATTTAATAATTTATTCTCTAGAAAACTACACATGTGCTTTTTTTAATAAAATTTCTGGGACAAAGACATACAGTGGAAATTTATTCTGGAATTCTCAACAGGAACGTTATAAATTGTTATTCAACGAGGATCTGTTGCCATCAGTACAACGACCTCATCTGACATCATCGTCTTCCATATTAGAACTTCATCGAGATTCGACTCTGAATTCAATTAGAACTGTTTAGTGATAGGACTTATATTTTTCAATTCTTGGATTAAATTTTGGATTATATTCACAAACCGTAAGTCTTATTTCAAATGTTTACCTTGTTTTCTAGGGAAATAAATTATTTTGTTAAAATTTACAAAGCATGTTGACTTTACTCTTTTCTTTTGTTACTTTTGTACGAGCCTACACGTAACAATAATAAATAGAAGGAGATAGCATTGACATTCATATTGTTACCATTTCCCCTGTTATATATGCGACATCTTTCGAGTTGAACAGTTAAATTTAAAGATTTATAGCTTTAACACCATTTCTATTGGTGACGTATCAAGGACTATATTTTCAGAAGATATTAGGTTTTCTATCACGTTATCATATTGTCTGCAATTATGGATCAAAGGTACGCGGTTATTAACTGTATTTTTATTTTATAAACGTAAATTACTATCCATTTGTGTCTGCTCTCTTTTGATTACTATGTAATCCTTATTTGTTTATATGCTTATGCTCAAGACATTATTGCAACCAGACTGGAATATTTATGTAACGTTAATCACTGCCACTTTTTGTATCTTCGTCTGTGTAACTTTTTATTTAATGAAACTAGACCTTCTGTTTGATTGCAGTTTTAATGTATATACTTCTGTCGCATAAAAATGTCATACTTTGAATTGTTCTATTTATATCCTTAAGGATCATGGTCAGACATTGCATCTACTGTAACAAGACCGACCTTTTCTACCTCCGGCAAAAACCAGGACGTAAACACGAAAAAATAGAGAAAGAGACCAACTACAAATTAACTGAAATTAGGCTGGAACTATATTTAATAGAAAGCATATATCATACTGACTAGAAAACACATGTTCACAATGAAAAGTTAAATGGCTGTAGATGATTCGAAAATAATGAATTTCACGAACAATATGTTACACAAAAATAAAATCACACTAACCTGTCATAAGGTGAAATAAGAAACATCTTACTGCAAGATAATTGATGAATAAGAAAATCTCGTAAAAAGGACTAAATGTTGGCTGCAGGTCACTCTTGGTATAGCAAGGCACCGCATTCAATCAAAATCAAGTTGTTCAAATTTGAATACTGTTCTCACATGATCGGGACGGGGGTGGGAGTGGGGGTGCACACAACTGGAATGAAATAAATAAGCAATTTTCCACTGCCGCTACGTATTTGTACAAATGCATCCTTTCCCCCAAATAAACCTGTAATCGCTTTTCTCTGGTATATAGTCATACTTGCGATGTTAAGCTTACAAAGTAGCCTTTTTTAAGTCAGTTGCCTCCACAATTTTTGACAGATTTACAATGCACCGCTGTTACATGCTATTGGTTAGCAGGCATTACATTCAATGGGAGGCAACTCATGAAATCCAATAAAGATCGCCTGGACAAAGCACAGAAATATCTGATAGATCTGCCAATGTGTAGATAGGGTTACTATATCGGAACCTTGGCTAGAGAAGATGATCCGATCTTCGCTCAGCCATTTCTGTTAAGTCCACATGACGGAAAAGGCATACTATTTTCCGATTAACGCTGAGTTTGCATAGGTAGCAATGAATCGTTTCGTGACTTGCAGCTATTTATTGTTTAACAATTAAAGATATCGATATATCTGTTAATTATGTGTTTCGGGCCTGTGTTGTTCTTGCAACTGATCTGAGACATGGCTCTTCTCGAAGTTACTGCACATAATCTAGAAAGTAAAATACCAATAGTTCTGCTTCCCATCTATAGCAGTTTGGATACATTGGCTTCAAGGGATGTATGACATCTTCTATACTGCCTGGTTGGCAACTATTTTGACTTGAATCAATCTGTTTAGTACACAATGTTTTAAAAAATTATCAAACATGGAAAAGGGTTGCATTTGCATTGTATCACAGTGTGTCAAAAATGACATTCTGACATGATAAATGCATGTGTCAATTTGTGGTTAGGATGCACAAACTTACTATGACTTCTCGGAGCAAATGTATGAGCTTTCCAAATATATTAACCTCTTCTACTGGACTGGTATACTGTATTGGGGATGTTTAAGTTTTCTTAATGAACCTTTCTATCTGGAGGCAGGTTGATGCAGCATCTAATACGTCCATAGAAACTATCCCTTGTACCCATAAGTGCAAAAAATGAGCAACCGATGAATGCGACTCACTTATTTGGTGCCCGGCCTAAAATTGGCAAGCCAATAAAGCAGTAAATCTGTGTCTCCCGATTAGTTAGACGTGTAGCGGACATAAAATAACAGGGAGCACATGAAGTATGGAGCAAGACTTATCGTCGCGGCGCATCAATGAAAACAAGGACAGAGATTATTATTGTTTGAGATGAAGGCCGCCTAGTTGTCTGCGGTCTCAACTATTGAATTGCCGTGTGTCTCGTACAAGAGTTGTACCGTAGATATATGGAATGTGTTATTTACACCTTGATTTAAAATGAGGTGGCAGCGGACAGTTTCGTAAAATTGGTCCCTTTCAAATTTCTTAACTCAATGCTGGGATGTGTCTTTTTGAGCTATTATTGTCTAATAATTAAAGATATTGATATATTTATGAATTATGTGTTTCAGGCTTGTGTTGTTATTGAAACTGACTGAGGCATGTAAACCTCACATGGTCACTGCACAGTATGTAGCCAGTTAAATACCAACACTCGGCTAGGCAGCAGAGCTAGCCACGAATAGTAATAAACACAAGGCAAGTAGAATATCTAAACAATTGCGTGGATGACAACTATTTTAAATTGCATCAAGCTATTCAGAACATAGTGTGTTTCAAAATTATCACTCTGGGAAAGGGCTTACATTTGCACTGTGAGCATCACTTGCTCTCCAAATGGCCTTCGGACATGAAAAATGCATATATGAATTTGGGGATGGGGTGTATAAAGTTTTATTCTGTGAACTTCCACTGACTTGCCAGGTCACTTGAATGATATTCTTATGTTTTGCTTTATTATACCTATCCAAAATATGGACCTTTATTTTTTTTATGAATTTTTATATTAGGTAGGTGTATGCGACATCACATCTGTGCATAAAATTGTCCCTTGCACCATGAGAATTTTGATTTTGAACTATCAATATGTGTGGCAGCAGGAACTAGTATCTAGCAAAAAGCTAATTCGAAGTCTGACGAGCACAACAAGTCGGAAAGAGAAATCTGAGCTACATCAAAACTACCGTCTCCTCACTCCTTCTTAACGTCCATGCTCTTACATATGTCAACAATTATACGTGTTCAGGTCATATTTTTAAAATCCAATTGGTCAGATAATGAAGATATGATAAGACACCTACTTTTGTGTGCTCGACCGAACATGATTCTACGAAAATATATAAATTTTTCTTTGAATAATAAAATTTGATTATTCAGATTCTATGGCTGTCCGCTCGTCTGTGCACATATTTTAGTGAGTGTGTATGAGGAGTAAAGTAGTTATTTGTGATAATAATAGTCTTCGTTTTCCATTAAGCCTCACAAGATGGAACAGTGCCTCTGCCATGTTTGTAAACTATAACGTACTTAGATTTGAAGAAATAATGAGAAAGTATGTGTTTTCAATGATGACGCGAATATCTAATAGTAAGAATTGTACCTAGAAATGTCTGTGGAATTCTGACAGTTAAATTCTAGGATTATAGATAGATGGAACAAGTTACTCATTAAATGTCTTACATAATTTCATTCTTAACAATGGCGGACACATTCTGTTGTTGTAGATGTGTCTGTAAAATGTGGAAAATAGAAGGTAAGTTGATCTTGTGTCAAATAGAATTCCTCGTTGAACTGGATATAGAGTCGGGTGTACTGATTTTGCGAAGTCCATACTGAAAATAGGTAATTGTGTCACATATGTAAGCAAAATTTTAGAATCATTAATCTTGAATTCGTAAAGTGTACGATACATTAAACTCACCATAGTACCTTGAATGAATACTTTGAAGCAATCCACCAACTTCGTCACGAGCGGCATAATCTATTGTTCAGTGAATTGCGTCCTGATATCCAATAGTTTCGTACTCTGTCACATACTTGGTAGATGTGCGTGTTGCAATACGTTTGCTTTGCGTTGTTGCTCAGTGCTGTCACAGCACAAAATAGGATTCTTGTGACTTGACTATATTATACTAAAGAACGTGAACGTACAGAGACATTTGCTTGAAATGAGTGAAAGCGGATATGTTTCATTAATTGGGATAGCTTTTTCATCCTAAAGATGAAATATATTCGTTACTCACTCGGAGTAGGCCGATTTTATTTTATTATTTTATCCTCAAGCATATTGCCTATCAATACGTATAACATACTGAAGCAGCAGATTTATTAATGTATCCCGCGTGATAATGTCAGTGGTATACCGTTTATGTTCTCGTGTGTTTTGTTTATATTCGCACAGTAAATAATAATATTAACACAATTCTCCGTCCAAATTAAAGGTAAAACAGCACAAAAACATTACAAAAAAGTACATGTACACAGTGGCGTCACTAGGGTTGATGTCACCCAGTGCGGTAACTCATTGTGTCACCCCCATGGACCTCCTTCCTGCAAAAAATTCAAATATTTTATAGACAGTCATGTGAGATAACTCATAGTGTCGCCCCCCTCCCCTATGAATCCCTTCCTGCACAAAAATTCAAACTTTTACAGACAGTCATTTTGGTGTCACCCACTCTGATGGTGTCACCCGGTGCGGTCCGCACCCCCCGCACCCCCTAGTGACGCCACTGCATGTACACCATTGGATTTGGAGTTGGTTCGTCTCCATGCGTGGCGGCCATACTTACCACAAGATTAGACGTGCGTATAAAAATTGACCCAGATTTCTTTGTCACAATGTTATGACTGTCTATTGAAGGGGCAGTGAAAAAAATATTTTTGGTATTCCTCTCCAATAATTTATCGAAATTATTTATCATGGTAAATTTAGTATTCAGGGCGCAACATAACATAAAAAGTCATATAGATATCGTTACATCACGTACTGCTCTATGATAGAAGATTGGCATGGATCCCAAAACGATTATGATAATCTGGAGTACAGAAATGTTGATAATCTTAAACCTTTTCAGGGTTTATTATATTAGGATCAAATTAAGAAATAAAGCAAGCATTTAAAATCATACCGTAACAAGTTAAAACGATTTGTGGGACTGAAAATATCGTCTGACTGTAAAAATGCTGATGTCGGATATATTAGCTTACCGTACAAACTATTACTGATATGAAAACGACACGTGTACGACACCTATTTTAAACTGACATACCACTTGAGTGGTTTCGTTTTATTATAGCCTTGTATTGGTATTCACGTCTTAGTGGAATTTTAAATATTAGTTTTGCTCTAAAAATAAATTTCCGTATTGATCATTATATTACTCACACTTTCATTGGACCAGGAACTTCAAGCAGGCAAGTATCACATTTAATTGTAGCAGAATGCGTTGTATTTTTTTATAATAAACCGCACGAGTTAAGTCATTATTGGGGGTGGGTACATTTTAAAAAATGATAATGATTTACACATTCTGTGAGTTTTATATATAATCCAGTTTTTAGTTCTCATGGCCAAATAATAATAACAATAATAATAATAAT
>JAECUM010034543.1:0-38086 GCA_016617855.1 Megalonaias nervosa
TATATATATATATATATGTATGTATGTATGTACGTATATATGTATATATGTATATAATATAAGTTGTAAGTTGTAAACAGAATGCTTACGTAGGAATAGTTCAAGGTCAGTCCAGTTTACAGTTAGACTAGTGTTACCGTTGGAAGTCTTCGCGTTCTATTATGTTATAGGTCATGTAGAAATGTGTATAAATAGGAATTTGATAAACAAATAATTTGTTCCCGTTTTAGATCAGTCTGTCAGATATAATTCGAGAGGAATTGTCTATTTAAAATATTATTCGAATTACCAATAGGCTAATTGAGGTTTGGATTAATACATTAATTTAGATTCAAAGACATTCTGGATTGCATCATTGTGTTATTACAAGACATTCAAGACTATTGATATTCATTCGGAACATTCCGTATTTTTGGACTTGTGATAGGTCATTTAGGATTATTTTGGATTTAATTCACAGTACTGTAAGCGCCTCTTGAATTTCACTTTGTATGGTAGAGAAACAACTTGTTGATTTTACTTAAATTGTCGGTATCACTTCTTTCTGTACGTATTTTAAAACCGAGAGTCCAAACGATACTTGCTGATGGACAATCTGATAAATGCAAATAAAGATCATTCTTCTCTCTTTAAACTTTTCGATTAAATATTTCTAATCAATTATTTTTTTAAAAAAAGACTTTTAAAACAAAGATTTTTTTCCCCTCATATATCTCTAATAGCTCGGTAATTTTTTTTATCACTGCTCGCTTTCATCATCACTCAAAAAAGAATCCAAACTGACATCTTGTGATTTTACTATGCGTTTACTATGTCAACGACCGTCGGTAATCGCATAAGTCGGGTCCAAACGCACACTGCATTGACCTAAATGCCTTTGCATAATGCGCCCGGAGATCTGGGTCTATATAGTTTGTTTGGTGTATCCAGCAGAACAAAAACAAAGACTTTGATCTTCCTGCACATTATACTATGGCAGATTGTGGTCTATGTTGGTTGCAGCTGGATCGACTTATACGCGACTCATACAGCACATTTTGTTTATGATAGCGATGGTACGAATATACAGGATGCAAGGAATGCTCTTTATTGCTTTTGACAATGTGGAAAACTTAATACTATGTAACAAAATGAAATATTTATAATCCTCTTTAACAGGATCAAGGATACAATACAAAACTAGTAACTAGCGACTAGATTTTCAATTTTGGAAGTGTATGCCGTAACCATGGTACTGTATAACAGTACTTAAAAATCATATATTGGTGTATAAATAAATACGATCATGCTTATTTATAGTAATATATTTGTATTAAATATATATAATATGAATTTTGAAAACAGGACACAAACTTTCTGTGATCAGCTTATGCTTAGATCTGTGATGTAATTCTTCTTCTTCCAATAATGTGCTAGGTTCCTCTGGAACATCCTCTCACATGAATAACACGAATACAGGACTCATATTGTATGTGACGAATGCATACTTAGATCTATGATGCAATTATACGAATACACGACATGTTCTGTCTGTTACCAATGCATACTTAGATGTATGATGTAATTACATGAATTCAGGACACATATTGTCTTTGATTAATTTATACGTAGTCCTATGATGTAATATCACACTGCAGAGAGAAAATAACAGCTTTGTTCGTGATTTGTGTGTATTAATGTATTTTGTTCCCTCTTCATGGCACTTAAACTAACAGATGAACTCATCTATTGATTGCTCAAAACTAACTGCATACACCTAGATCTGCAGGTGCATTAAGTAAAGAGAGATCTGGGTCTATGCAATTTGCATTTTAACTCGACTTTCAAGCGAGTATTAACGGTGGGTTTTCTTGGTATAGTTTTTGTCACTCATTGTAAGCTGAACATAGATGTGAATTTTTTCCACGAATTGTAAGATTTGATTTGCTTTGTAATACATATATGAATTACATCTTTGTAGATTTTTCAACAGTTTTTTAACGCACAACAATCTACTTTATCCCATCCCTAAAGATTCCCACAATCGAAATTATTTTAATATATAAACCTAATTAGATATATACGATGAGTGAGAAGGAAATCTATATGAAGTTATATTTAAAAAAATTATGTTTGGACTCTATAAACGTTGCTTGCCCCAGAAATGTCGAACTTAGAGTACTTTCTTGAATATAATTTGTTAACCCATACAATGTCTTACTTACACACATATGACCAATTATGAACGTTTATCAAACAACATAATAAAGCAAAATTAATAATTTTACAAATTACAGAATTATGGTCTCTGCGTTGCTTCTTAACTTCAAGATATTTCAAGTGTCATCTCAAATACATTGTAATTCACTGCCAGTTCTAACTGAATACAAATAGTATGACAAAAAGGTGCCTTGAAATGTTTTAAATTTTGAACTCAGTTGATTACTCCGTTCACAAATTAGAAAGTAATTGACACCAATTACGGCAATTCGATAAGTATGTCTGTGTAAACGATACACTTATAGCCTGGTGTTATTTTACTGATTTTTCTAACGATACTATTATATTCCTGTGTTATTTCTTCCTAATTTGTCCAGGTTAATTTCTTTCAAGTGTCGATTTACATGGTGTGACTGGAGACTGTGCCAGATATTATGTCCAGTTAAATGTTGATTTGCAGTCTGAAGAGGACATTTAGTACAAAACGCTTTTCCCAATCACTGGGTCAATATCTTAGATGTTCTGCGTCAGAAAGCGACGTGTACAATTTCTGTTTGATATTCCATTAACCTTGAACTCATTGTTTCGGCATTTCTAAGTTTTCGTCATTATCACAGTCGTCTTCAATCTTTGTATATTTCTGTTTTATAGAATATCCGCTAGAATGCTCTACTTGCTACTGTTTATCTAATAATGAAGTATTTCACACAAAAAGAAAACTGTTTTCAGGTCCGTCCATAGAACTTTGCGGCATCGTACACGTTAGCTTAAATCAATATTAATATTATTTTTTAAATTTATCGACACAACAAAGTAATTTCATTTTAGTTTAAATCATTTTTATTGCAAATTTTGCACCGAATACGTGCAGAACATAACAATTTGAAATTGGAAACAACTATTCAGGGTACTAATATAAATCAGTAACTTTACATACAACACCATTTGGAACGCATGTTAGGTAATTTGATACGGTGAGGTTGCCAACACCAATAATACTGCAGAATGGTATCTTCAGGACACAGTGTTGATATTGGACTCAGCTGAATAGTTGTAATAAAGGAATGTCAATGTGTTATAAGTTACTAACCACACTTTTAAAGTTTTATAGAGTCGTCCGCATCTCCCGTCTCCTCCGCGGGATCTTAAACCCGGAAACCTACTGAAACATCATGCCAATCACGATTAACTGCCATCTCGCCACATCTTCCTCGTATTTGGGCTGCTTTCAGTTCTCTAAACCTTCGTTGTCATCTTCTGATCCTCCTGAAACATCATACTAAATATGATTTATCTCCAGCCACTGGTGTTAGAGTTCAAATTGCAAGAAAACTTAGTAGGACAGACAATATGGCTAATCGTACCCGACTTGTGTGACGATGTTTGATGAGGGGTGTAGGGTACTTTAAAAAAAATATGACGTCCCAAAAACAACCCAGCGCCGTCTACCAGAGAAAATGTAAACTATGTAGCATTGAGAAAATTGAGAAATAAATTGAAGAGATGAGATGTCTACGAATTTACTCCTTGGATTTTAAGTCTTTCCTATCCATAATTTTTCTCTTTAGTGTAGGTTTCCAGAGGACTAAACCCGGATTGATAGAGATATTGTTTTTAAAGCATTCAATAATTCAAAATGCAGTGGTGTATTGAGTTTTTCAATGCAAAGTGATTTCAAACCAATTTTATTTTTAAATATATTAGTGGGGGTCAAAGCTTTGTGGCGTCATAAATGAGGGGGTGGTCAAAGTTTTTGTGACAAAATATGACCGGGGGGGAGAGGGTAACAATAGTCTGCTAAAATTTTGTGACGTCATGTATAGATGGCCCATTTGCTGTACGCTCCCCGCCTAATATTATGACAGGTTCAGTTTGTAAGACATGTCCATTTAGACTGTGTCTGGCAATTTCAGTGAAACATATCAAGAGTTATAGTTATTTTGTTTCCTACTGTTACACATATGTACATGATGAAAAAATCGATAAAGGATCTGGATGTACTGCCCAGACATCGGCATAAGATTCTTTCGTAGGATCTATAATTACCAAGAAATAATTACTTTTTTAAACGTAGATAATATGACGTCATTCGGTAGCGTGTATATATTTGTGACACTCAACATTGCAGATGTATGTAATTAGATGTAATTATATTGCTTATAAATGAAATTGTATATGTGCATATGTATTCTAAAAGTAACCGAATAACCAAACTCTGACTTTAGGTTCCTCTGTTTATTGCAAAAAAATATTTTTAATCACATTCAACAATGACAGATGTAAGTATGTAAACTAAACAATATATCTGAGAATTACAATAATTTAAACTATTATCTTATTTGACTATAATGGCACAGTGGTAAATATCACAGTAAAAGAAAGAAACTAAACTTTGGTGGATAAGTAAACTTTAAATAACACCAGTTGAAAAATAAATTGAATGATGAAATTAGAATGAAAATCTCAGATCAATCAACCTTCATTTGGGCCATCCAGCTTTACTTCAACCCTTGCTATATGAAATTTAAAACTGCATGTTTATAATTATGAGAAAATTATTGACATTAAATCATTTTACTGTATAAATTAAATATCCAGCAAATTGTATTATATGTCATTGGAACGATATTTCCCGTCCGTTTTATTAACTGTAAGTTCCAATACGAATAAAGTTAATATATGTACCTAAAATTTTGATTATTGACCGCAAATGGATATGAGTCCCTAATGAGAACGCTTGACCATGACCTAATTCCCACAGGACCCTGTTTTAATTACACTATGAAATTCCTTAAGGTTTACGGAATTTCCACAGAATTCTGTGGAACACCACTGCAGAAAATCCCTCACTAAGGAATTAATTTAAGAAAATGACATTATTCAATGAAAAACAACGTAACTTTTACAATAACTTGATAGATATTCATTACCTCTCACAGAACACAATTTCTTTGTGATGAAATATACAAATCAGTAAAAATGGATCTTCTACAAAAATGTTAGGAACTCTGTTGCGGCAATCAAAGCTAGTAATGACCCGGAAGTGAAATCAAACTAGGTCACCGTAGTGAGGTTAAACATCCTATTAGACAGAACAGTAACAATGAGGAAAACAATCGCAGATCACATGCTCAAAACAAGTTTCAGTATGAAAACTGCATAACAGATACAAGTATTTATAACATTAGATTTAGCAGCATTCACTGTCAACGAATTTCATTGCTGATTATTCATAAAAATATAGTCATTGCATATTGACAGAGGCACCTCTGCCCCTCTACAAATGTAATTTAGCTGTAAACATGTTAAATCCCCGATGTAATTTATTTTATAGAACTTGTTTTATCAGCATTATTAATAAATTAACCTGATGTGTAATGTTGTATAATGTGCATCGTAACTAATTATCAGTAACTTTTGCCAGCGATGCCACAAACGATGTAAAAATCATAGATACATGCTTAAAACGGAATTAACATAAAGACCTACTGAATCATCCTCTTCAGCAAAAACGTGGTAGTGTACAGTTTATTTGGAAATGGTTGTTCCTTTGTCAATGACAGCCAAATGCATGTTCTCTAACAATTTTACTAATTCTGTAGACTTTTACAAGCAGTAAACGAAACTAAGCTGTTTTAACGTTGCAGCCTTATTCAAGGTTCAGTCCCAGGTTTTCATCTTCAACCTAAACTCTTATTAAAGATGTTCTCATTTCATTCAGTGTATGCTCATTCTCGCTAACATACTCAGTTGTCTGTGTTTTTTTAACGTGATTGAAAATGAAGTATATATGGTACGTCTACGGAACGTCAACTCGTATCGCACGTCAACATCAGTGTGGTTACTACAGGTCCCCATCGTCAATAGCAATGTTACGGCAACAAATTTTACGACGTCATATCCTGACTACGTGACCTGAAACTGACGGCATTTAATGAAACACATACCTCTCCCCGGGCTACAGATTATTGCATAGCAGAGGTCATGGTAAGTAAAACTTGCATTACCATATACATAAAACAAATATTTATTTTAACCATTATTTTTTTATGCTGTCATTATTGACCATTTCCAATCGTACGTAAGTCCAGATGCAAGACAATGACCCATTTCATGTTCCAAACATGTATTCATGGAGAATTTAATTCACTATGCCCTGACGATAGGAATCACAATAATCACCTTTTGTATGTGTGCATGTTTTGTTTAAATAACTGAATATTTCTTCATCACTGCTCTCTTTCTTGTCTAACTTCCTAATTAGAAGATTTAAAATCACTAAAGTCTATCATCATAATGGTTTGTGGAATTTACAATACTAAGAAGGATATTTCAAATATTTCAAAAAAGGAAGATTTTTCGTACGGGACAGGATTTTAAGGGTAAAAAAGGTAAACGGAGAAAAACAACACCAACAACATAACAAAAGTAGAATCAAATACAAAAGTAAATTAGTTCAGGAATGCAGTTATGAGAATTTTTCTGTGGCTAGGGTGGGGAGTGGGTTGTGGTTGTTTATGGGGTGAGGGTGGGGAGTAGGTTGTTGTGGGTGTTGGGTGTTGGGGGGGTTATTGTGGTATAAACTGTCAGTTGCCAAATCACACAGCAATCGCAAGGGGCCTTATGTAAACTGTGTCATTCGGCATCTGACTGTTTCAAACATGATAAAAAGAGAGAAGAAAAGAACATCAAACACTTAAATAGTCAAAGTCTTACAAAGGGAATTTTATCCCTTAAATTGACATCTTTGCGTTTGTTATAGCATTCAGCATCGTTTCAGTTGCAAAAATTTTGAAGGTCGAGGTTTGAAATCAGTAGGCCAGTGCTTGGTCAAGTAGGTGGTAATAAGTGATATACTCCCTTGTGAAATCATTTCTTTTTATGCCTATATTGTTTCTCAATGCGTCATAGCAAGAAGTAACGAAGATTTGACCAAATATACCAAATTCACCAAATAGATGACGTAGGTTACTATAATTTTTGTGAAATTCCAGCGTGAAACAGTTTATATCAAGATATACTTAAGTAAATTAGTTTATAAAATACACATGTCCTTAATTTTCTCCACAAGTTAGACCAAAACCACTAATATCTTGCTGAAAACATACAGTTACTCTTATGCGATACTGTTGACGTCATTCGCCAATAAACGTTATCGGTGTTCAAGCCACATTTGATGCCTGTCCGCAGCTGTAATAAAATTCTAAAGTAATTGTAGTAAAGCCTGTCAGATATCGTAATCTCAACCATAACTACTTGTTAGCTTAACAATATTGATGCTTTTGTTATGTATATCTGCATTGTGTGCTTAACTTTTGTCCACGATTGTAGATTGTTAGGGTCATGTGTAAACAACATATTACCTAACTTTTGTCCATGATTGTGTATTAAACATTGAGATAATAATCATTTGCAAACAAAATATTTACTTGGATTTTAGTTCAGGACATTGGTTGTTCAACCGGAAAAAACTCTGTTCTACCTGATTTTTGTACATTTGTTTGCTAAAATTTAAGCGAATAGACCTGACATTATTCACAAATTTGATGGAAATTTCCATTGGAAATGACCTAAGTCCAGGGCATTTGTTGTGTCATAATTCAGATGACAGTTTGCATATGAGGAAGACCAAGTAAACAATTATTCATTCCTATTTTATTACCAGTCTTTGTGGAATCACTTTTAGTTGTGTTTAGATATAATTTGAGAGGAATTATTTATTTCAATCATTCAATTGAATTACAAAGTACGCATTGATACTTTGGACTAAAACACTATTTTGGGATTATTGTGAAATCATTCGAAGACATTCTGGATTATATCAATCTGACTATTAGTATATCAGCATATTCAATACTATTGGCACATCAGCATATTCAAGACATATAATTCATTCGCAGATCTCCATACGTTTGGACCTGTGAAAGAACTTTTAAGATTATTTGTGATTTAATCCACAATACTGTAAGTTACTTATAAATTTTCACTTTGTATTCCTGGGGAAAAAAAATATTGTTTAAATTGTACTAAACTTGTTGGTTTTACTTTTTCTATTTCTTAGTTTAAAACTATAGAGTCTTAACATTGTCTTATAGAAATATATAATATATACATTTGTGGTTCATTCTATAGTCAAAACGGAAATATTAAGCATCTTGCTAACTTCTATAAATGCACGATTATTTCTCTGATATTACCACCGCTATACGAAAATGGCATTACTTAACACTCAGTTGGATAACTAAGCGTTCCAAATTCTTTTGTTTCTTTTTAAAAACTTCAACACGCGTGCTGTGCCCGAACTACCTTGTGCTAGTGAGTCACTGTACCGACAATAACAAACATAGCGCTCGTTTTGTTTAAGACAGCTTACTCTTTGATATCGGTAGTGCGTCAGTTACTGGGATACATGTCAGTAAAACAAGTAAAAGAAACAATACGGAGCAAATAATATATAATCAAGTATTGTTTATTATGAGTTTGAAAGTATAGGATAGTTCCACAGACAATATCTTAATAATGTTAAGCATCACGGACAATGGAGTCAGCTAGATACATTCCATCGTGGCTCTGTTTGTACCCTAAAGTTAATTGATAAATTGTACAAGTACTGATTGATTGCAGTTTTTTACAACTGGTTGTAAAGGATTGCAAATATCACGTATGAAGAATGAACACTGCACAAACGATGAAAATTGTTTTTACTCAGCAAATACGTGCCATATATGGAATAAAAGAATAGTTCAAGGCAAAGTCCTCCAATGCAATCACTGAAGAGGCAAGATGGGCTGTTCATAATGAATGTAATATCTATATTAGATACCAAAATATATCCCATTATTCATTTACAATTGTCCAATTAGTCACTTATTCATAAAGACTCATGTCGAACAAGGATAACAATGTATGTCTTTTAGCAAGGAGTTCATAGATAGTGGGATGGTAAAAGAAGGAAAAATAAATAACATTAAAAAATGGAAGTTAAATTCGTAGATGGCTTTAGATTAATGTGGCAGACATCTGGCTAAACTTTGATTGATGAGAAATCTATCCAAACATTGAAACATCTGGTGACATCACGTTGTCGCTAACGCAAATGACAAAGCTTGCACCGCATTTGCAATGAAATCCAAATATTTGAGGAAAGACATTTACCCATACGAATACATGAATAGTTTTAACGATTTAATGAAACAGTTACACCACCCAAAGTAACATTTTACACTTCACGTAACGGTTCAAACATATCAAAAGACGATTAAAAGTATGCAAATGTTGTCATGAAACATTTCAACTGAAATCATTAGAAGACCTTCAAAACTATTACGTGAAACGGACACATTGATGCTATATGACATGGAACGTAGCTGCTTCATCAGGAAGCAATGTCAGTTTATTTAGAAAATTAAAAACAACTAAAGATACTGCCAGTTATGTAATTGGTTTAGATAGAAAATTAATTAAAAACACACAAACACTATGTGAAGATATTATTGGTGTGATTCGTTAAAAACACATAAACAATGTGTAAAGATATTATTGGTGTGATTGGTTGGTTTCGTAGAAATGCTGGGCAAATTGTTTCTTTCCTTTCCTTTTACTGAATATGCTATCTTACCTGTATGCATATTCATGGGTTTATCTTTTGCATCTTAGATCGGAATGTGCAACAGACCTTCTGCTTTGTACGAGTGCACCTACAATACAGATTACATATGATCTAAATCCTAAGACTATAATTTGCAATACCTTCTTCTGTCAGACCATTACTATCTTGTAGAAAAAGTAAGCTCGGCCAGTATGATCCTGTTCTCCAGTCAACCGTACCTTGTCTACTTACAGCAACGTTTGTAAGCATCTAACAAAACAGCAGATGCACTTTTCCCAAAGCCTTGTTGTACAGTTTTGTGTTCTTCTTACCAGTTAAATATCAAGTATTAGCTGTTGTTTGATTGTCCTTTGAGATATCACCAGCCATGTTGTAGTGGAATTATAAATTTTTTTGCAGATCACACAATGTTTTCACATATATATGCAATCGTTATTTGATTTGAATGCATTTACATCTTTTAAATGTACTGTACATTCACACAGTAGCTTGTTTTCTCATTAAAAAAATAAACATAAAAGTTGCAAACTGGTTTGACTAATTCTGGTACATTTTTATTTATTAAATGCGTGAAAAAAATCCCAAAACCATACATCCGGTTTGGCGGATTCTTACAAACTCTCGAACCATTGATCTGCATCTTTTCATCCAATAATCGCTGACAAATTTTGACGTGCAGATATAAAAAAAATGTTTAATAGATTTGAATGTAAAAGATACTTTCTCATGTAGTAAATTTTTATTTTGATAATTGTTTTGCAATATCATGTTTCACTTTAGGGTTAAATGGAGTTGCTGGACAAGAATATGATGATGGACTTGTTAGTTTTTGGTAATCTGAAGTACATAGGTGAAGGTCAAGTATTCCGATGTGAGGACACTTGAGGAGTAGAGTCTGTTACGTTGAACTGAAATCATCTAATGTCTCTTCTTGGTCTACAAAATCAATTTATTTTCTCCATCTGTTAATAAAAATAATTAATTTATAGCTTTTACTGACTACAAACATAGTAGGCAGTTGTGTTTTCCTTTACTAAATAAATTAGTATGCAGTTAACTTTTCGTCTATTTACTATTTGTCTACATTTACGTGTAATTCTATGTACATTTATTGTCTCTAATCTGTCGATTTTCTCGATTGTAACTCCAGAATAATCTCGTTTTTTTATACAATATGTGCATCCTTAGTATTTTGTATTTGTTTCCTCTGTCATTTTTTCTTTCCTGCATTTGTAACATTTAACATTGTCTATATTGTAATAACCTTATTACATTGTTGGTGCATACCATTCTCTTGTTTAATTGTGATGCTTTTGATTTACTTTCCTTTTTACCTCTGATTTTTATCTTAATATTTGACACTATCTAGAAATTCGTTATCTTTTAAAAAACAAACAAACTGAAAGTATTTGTGATCCTAATTACTTTTATCAATGCAGCGTTCTTCTATCGTCTGCAGTGAAGATGCTTTTCTTTGATGCATCATATTTTTAAATTGATTAATGTTGTCTGATGATTTCCAGCTTGTTAATGAGTCATTATTTCCATTTCGCAAATACATGTTTTCTTATCGTTTGTTCTTTTGTTCATCGCCATATTTTTGAATTTGTACATGTCATCTTGTTTTGTCATATAGAGATACATGTTGTTCCTAATAATGTCCTCTGTACCCGCCACTCCTTTTAAGTCTTCTAGTTTATAAACTACGTGATTACATTAATTTCTTGCCAGATTTTAAATTCCTCCGTAAGTTTTTGAAGTTAGTCCTTTGCCAATATTTATTTGCATATCATAATTCTCATTTCTCACAAATTTTTTTATTAGGGATTCCAAATGAATTAGTTCTCAAATAACCAAATAGATGCATTTATACACTTTATACATTTTCTTCTTTGCTTGATTTAACAAAAGTCGAGTTTATTTATGTATAATAAGAGTTATTGTATCCATGAATTAGATTTGGCAAAACACCGACCTATTTTCTGGTTTGAATTTGAGCAAAGTACTTCCACATTCTAACATTCATAGTTCTCTTGAACCTTTCCATTACAGATATTTGCATTTTATTGTTGTTTGTTTTTGTTTGAATAAATTGAAATGTATTCTTTGTGTCCATTTTTTTAAATGAGTCTTTTCACGTTTTCTTTCTTTCTGTTAAGACTTCTCTCAAAGCGTTGTGCCTGACATCCAGTTACATTTCTACATTTATGCGTATCCGTAATTTGAGAAAAGTATGTATTTGTGTCCATCGTTGTATTTTTCGTACATTTTCATGTCCGCAATGTCTGCCTGGAACTGGTAATCGAAGTGATAAATATTTATAGGTTACTGCATTTGTATGGGAAAATATGAACGAGTTTTTCTGCAAAATACTGCACGACCTTGCGGATTGTAGTATTTTGCAGAAAAAACGAGTTCATATTTTCTCAGTAACCTTTTATTATATGCTCATTTTGTTTAACTACCTAAGGTTTAACAATAAAAGCCACAACAAGAAACAATGCAATTGATTTTATGCTTTATTCCAAAATAAATTCACAACCGTAGATTCATCAATACACAATAACAGTATTCATGGGCATATAGCTCCGCCCAGCAACCTTATAACTTAGTCGCGTGCTCTACATCAGTTTAAAAAAAAATTGTAGTTTTGGTCTACTTAAAATTGCAAATTAGAGCCATATTGTGAGTTAATAAGCATAGAATTTGTTTCTATGTTGATCCAACTCAATTCTGCTTTTCTTATTATGAGGGTCTGGATTATTGGGTCAATTCAGTGAAATAAGGTGAATGGACTTCAGCTGGAAATGTAGGCTACTCGAAATTCCAGTTCAGCTTCCGATTGTATCAGGTTTTGCAGGACATGTCGATCGGATTTGAAGAACTAACTAAGAAAGTATAATTTGAGGAAATTCAAGATGCATAAATGTAAGTATATTTATTACCATTCTTATTACAAGCTAAGGAAAACCTGTTTATGCCCTGTCACTTGCATCTCACTGTTGGAGGGACCCCAGCTATGACCTGTATCATACAGTGTGTCATCTATCGCTAGCCTAACATTGTATCAAAATAGTTACAAGGGGAAAATTGAAAAGCAGCTCTTGTGTGACACTCCATTTACCTAGCGGAAATAAAACTTTTTCGTCGTTTTGGATTATTGGCCCTGAGGCTCTTAGTTTCCTACCAAAACCTTTAGTTGCATTTTTTCTCTCGAATCTAGTATTTTGACAGACTTGTAAACTGGTACGTCACTGATAGATATGTGATAGCCCTTGGTCTCATTATGCTTTTCGATTGATATATTTTTTAGACCCCTTGAGAGCACTCGTCATAGTCGTAACCATTCTATTTGCGAAAAGATATGAATATTCTCCTAAATAGCTGTTTCAATGATCAGAATGGTATTTTCAATTACTGCGTCTATCACGTTCATTTGTTTGCTGCTTTGAAAGTTTCGTTTCTAAGTGAATCTAAGCAGCTACTTCCTATTCCATGTCACCAAATGTTGTTTTTAATTGAACTTTTGTGTTTCACATAATTTCTATCTCTATTTTTGAGGATTCGTTGTATAACGACTTTGTAATAGTCACTAGATCTTCAGGTTACAGTTTAAATTTAACTATATACGAATCTGCATATCTATCTACATCGAAGGTGTAATTTATTTCTTCTTCATAATGCACTAGTTTGATCATCTTATTTTCAAAGATTTTGCTGCTTAATTTGACTATCATTGTAAATGCGTATAATCTGTAAATCTTTTCTAAAATATTTCCGACTTTAGTATCGAGAAATCAGCATTATTATTTTCATGAATATTATTTTGTAGAACAACATGCTTTGAACATGCTTTTAACTCATCCAAACCTCAAACAAATACATACAATCTCTTATTTCTGCGTTTGTTGTTTTCTATCACAGCGCTTAATTGTACCTTTGTGTCATTATTTTTGTTGTGGAATAAATTTTCAATTATTTTTGTTTAATTGGCTCAGCATGCCATATATCTTAGTCTGCGCGTACTCCGATCAATGCATAATAAGAAATTAAGATGTGAACCTCAGAGGCTTTGATGTCATTTTTGCTTTCTTTAGAAATTAATGAGAGGTTCAGAAAAATTATTGTAGGAGTTTGTAAATGGAGAGTGTTGAAAAAAGAAAATATTCATGTATTTTTTAAATTTCAGCCCATGGAAATAAAAAGTATAATATTTTATTTTTAATGTACTTGACCAATCACTCACCTTTCTAAACTACTTGCATGAGCAACGCGAGTAGCATTTCTGATTTGCCTGGGATAGGCCTGCTTTAAAGTGTTTTTCATGGTGACTGGTTTGTTCTTTCTGGGTAATGGGAGTAAAGTGTCTCGCGTAAGGACACAACACAGCAGCCAACCTGGCTTTTTTTGGTAATCGAACTCCGGTACTCCTGCGTAGAGTCCAGCACTATAGTAATTGAGCTGCCACTCCTTCTCTTTATTTGCGTGCATCAGAGACGTACAACAATATTTTGATTTGGTTGAGATTTGCCCGCTTTAATATTTTTGTCTGAAGACACTTCTGAGTCTCGACATCACCTTTTGGCTGCATTACATTTCATAATGGCCTTTCGTGGGAAATATAATACTTGTGCAAGAAGAAATTAGTTACAGACATTTGCTGCACCATTTCAACTTGATGTTCGCCTATTACATGCTGGAAAATGCCCTGAAGCATATGATATTGTTCTGTCAGAATGCAGATTTACAGATTTTGTGCTGGTGAAAATACTCCTGTGATTTTATCGTTGCTATACTTTCCTGTCCGGTCAATTAATAGCACGTAGCATTTACGTGTGTCATGAGAGGCAATCGACTCAAAGTTTACGTCAAAGTCTCCTAGAGTTAAATTTCTTGTATATGGAAGGATAGCTAGTTAAAACATGTTAAAGATAATTCTTTTATTTTTAGCCAGCTGTCCAATGTTTTTTTTTTAAAAAAACGTAATATTAAAGACACACACACACACACACACACACACGCGCGCGCGCGCGCGCAATTACAGTACACTGAAAAACTAGTGATATTTTTCTTTCTAACTTTTTAACCGGAGCTATTCATACGCGAATCAGTGTTGACTGATTAATTAAAGCACGAAAATGAGTTGATTTGAGGTATATATTATGCATGAACAACGGGAGTCAACTCTTTCTGGCTTGTGCTTGACCAGTTTACAATTTACAGGGTTGTTAATAACGACTTCCTTTCCATTAGTGCATTGAAACGGGGACAAAGCACACAAATGGATTCCTTTCAGTACCTGCCAACGTATTATGTTGACTTACTGCTGGATAAGTAACCCATAATTCGTGACTGAAATATGACACCCTGTATTCAAATAAGAGACGAGTAAAGCACTTGGTTCAGTGCAATATGTTAAAGATGACGATTAAGATTCACGTTGTTAGATGCTCAAATCTCCCAGTTTTGAATGATAGAGAAGTTGTAGATGTTTGTTTATTTATTTCTGTTAAAAAATGAAAATTCATATCCATAACTAAGAGTCAGCAAAAGGAGAAATATATAAAAATTAAGACAGGCGTATAGAAAGACAGACAGACAGACAGACAGACATTGGATGTATGGATATAACACGATAATGTTGGGAACAGTATAATTCTGTCCTGGAGTGCTTGAGAGGAGAGCAGTGTTACGGGAGACATCGTGACTGTGTCATGGACATCAGAAAGAAAAAGGGAACTTTGTTGCATGACTAAATTCCATGTCTCACATCTAGTAACAAACGTGACTCACGTAAGACTACTTGATGAATGCGTGAATAAATGTTGATTCCGGTTAACGGATTCACGAGAATGAGTTGATTCCGGTTGGTAAAAAAAAATGCATGTACAACTGGAGTAAGTTCTTCCTTACTTATCCAGTTCAAAAGGGTTCATACTTTTGCCTTTTTAATTTGTCAGATTTATAATCGTCCTTAAGTCCAGGAGAGATGATAAAAATCTACTGCTATTATTGCAACCAAATGAGAAAATAAGTTTCCTTAAGTAACAGGGAGCAGTGGATATGACTATACCATGTACTACTTGTAAAAAAAACTCTAGTCATGTAACCTTTAAAAAATCACTGATAGCCTGATATTATGGCACTGAGGGGGTGGGGTGGTTTCCATCGCTTGGATTAAACATATTCAAGCATATTCGTCCGAAAAGCATGATCAATTCTATCTACACTATTAAATAAAATCAAATCAATCCAATAAAATCATTTTAATTTCTATTCCTTATTTTTCTTTAATGTGTACATACCAATTTACAAGCGAAAACCAATTACCGCCTGAAAGAGCAATGTAAACGTATTTTCCTGTCATCATTACATGCCGTGACATGTGAAAGCAAAGGGATCTATTATACAGTCAAAATAAATTACAATAAAAGCCTGCATTTGAATGACTCGCTGAAGGTTAAAGCCGAGGTATGTTGGTAACCGTCAAGAGGAGATGTTAAGAGCAGAAAAAAAAGGCCTTCACTTTAATATCGTCCGACCAATTCCTTTATACAGATCATTTGAAAATTCAGTTGTTGCATGAAACAATATGCTGATCAACACCTAGTTCGGTTTCCTTTATAATCATAAATCTTAACATGGAATGGAGAAATTATTGAAGAAACTTTGGTCAGGTAGGTGGAAATTAATCTCTTATACAATGGCTATGTACACATGTAATGTATGAGGTCTTTCGAGAAAAAGTTGGTTTTGGTTTTACCAGTCTTTTAGACTACCACTAGATGACATATGCTAATTAAAATCGTCATTATTTCAACAGTTTTTAGCTACTAGAATTTTCCATGAAATTTTCAGAATGACCAATAAATTAACACTGAGTCACATGGAGTAAGAATCAGCAGTTGGTCAGTGGATAGCGCACCAGATTCGTGATCGAAAGGATGCTGGTTTGAATCCTACTGTGGGATAAATTCGGGTAAGTTACTGTGGCGTGCTCTTGGGCAAGGCGCTTTACTCCGGTTGTCTAGGAACTAAATAACCTACTTGTGTTGCTGTTCCGTAAAACAACAAAACCAATCGCATAGGGCAAGTATCAACATAAATTACCCAAGTTTTATATGATGTACTATGCAAATGAGTGGCGTGGTTATTCTACTGAGCTATAGGTCAACTGGATTGACATTGGTTTGAACGCATGCTTAAGCACGGGCCAGGTTTTTTAAATAGCTTTTTCTACCAGTTCTTTGTAAACTGAGAAAAGATATCACTTGATACTTTTATGGTTCTAGTATTTGCATATGATTATATCAAGGCACCTACCTAGAATTGCCTATGTTCAAACATTTGAGATAGGTATACAGAAAATCTACACCCTCAAAAGAGAGCGGGAGGGTGCATTGATAATATGTGTCAACTGCGGTACACTAGAGCACGGGGAAATAAATAACTCCTTTATATAAATGTTATATTGAACTGATCCGATAAAATATAGCCTCAGTTGAAAGACCCTTTGTGGTAGTCGTATGGCTTCGAGAAATCTTGTCAAATTACTTTACTGACGCTTACAGAGTTCAAACATGGCTGCTGTGATGAAATTACTTTGATATATTATCATAAAAGAAGATTTGATTAAGGTGAGGACATAATTTTTAAAATAATTTCTTGCATAAATTGAAACTTTTTGTACTATCAAGTATCTTGTCTTGATTAGGATGTCTTACTGCTGATAAATTTGTCTTGGTTTATCTATGATTGGTCTTCTACTACAACAAGAACAACAGCAATTACAACTACTACTGCTACTGCTGTTACTGACGTTACTTCTACTACCTGACGAGGACGGAGTCACTGATGACAGAAAGAGAAGAAAGGTGTGATAGTTGGGGTTTTATTATCGTTGTAATTTGACGAATAGGTCTCGAGTCAATTCTTCTTCTTCTTCTTCTTCTTCTTATTATTATTATTATCATCATCATCATCATCATCATCATCATCATCATCATCATCATTGTCAGAATATTTTCGTATTTCAACCTTATTTCCTTTAATAATGATTCGTTTCAAACACAGCGCACACGCCATTATTGGATTTCGTGTTCGATAAGTCTAATAACTCCGCTTAAAACTTTAGTTTACATACAATTTAATCATCAGACATAACTGTGAATTTTGAGACTTGTAATATATTATGAAAGTTAAAATTCATATTTGAGTAAATAATGTTCCGTTGATTTTAAAACAGTTGCTCAGTGCCCAATGTCTCAGATTTACGTGCGAAAGGGTGCAGGTCCGAATCCTACCATCAGATCAGCCTGGGTCAGCTATCGTGGTGTGTCCATTGGCAAGACACTTTAATTGCCTCGGCACTAAATAACCTATTTGTGTTGCTGTGCCGTAAAGCACTTAAACCAAACAAAATGTTTACCTATGGGTACTGTACGATAGAAGTATAGTAATTCCTTTTGAACACCGGACGTTTCGTTTTCTTCATATATACATGAGTTTACATTCCACATAAAATTCTTCCATAAGTATTACGATGTCGTAAATAAAATACTTCTCTCTTTTCTTCGAAACATTGACCATACCGAATTTAGCTCTTGTCACTGACTACTTGTCAAATTGACCTTGAGATAACAAGTAAAGGTCAAATGCATGCAATATCTTGGACGTCCCTCGGATAATAAAACGTATACACGAATCTCTCAAATGAAATGCACAAAAATGAAAAAAAAAAAAAAAATGGCTTCGATTATTCGAACTTATCACCCCCTCACCCAGCTCGCGCAAGATAAATTATCCCAAGGAGACAGAAATTTTGTATAACTTTAATTGACGTGTTCCAAACTCCTCCTATACAGCATCAGTTGTCACTCAAACTCCTCCTATACAGCATCAGTTGTCACTCAAATTCCTCCTACACAGCATCAGTTGTCACTCAAACTGTGGTTTATTCAAAGTTTAACTGGTCACCTTTAAGTAACCATCCTCGGTTGTGCCTAGCTTGTCAATGACGTTGCTTGCTTCTGCAAGTACAGTGTACCATGCAACAGTGTAAGTATTACCACGGGTTATTACGATTTTTGTAGAAGTACATAGATCTATAAGAAGATTATTTAATGGTTAAGTATGAATGCGCACGCATGTCTCTTTACTTTTGATGACCAATGACTTTCACAATAACTTGTATGAGCTATATTTTAACATTTTATTTCAAGTCCAGATAGCAGATCAAATGACCTTTTCAGTTGTTTCCAAGTAATACATATAAACCTTATCTTTAAAAAAAAGTACTCGAGCAGTCTTAAAAAAATATGCTAAGAAACAAAAAGTCAGATATCAACAAATCGGAAGACGCATCTTTATATATTTTAAATAAAAAATTAAACTTTAATAGTTATGAAAAGATCATTTATCGAATCTTAGTAATTACATGAGGCACATAAAGCTACTCATCTTCCTCGTCACAAAAGGGAACTCAAAAGGACAGCCATCTTTTTCAACCACCCATTTCAATTCTATCTCAAAATCGCTCTCACCAAATAGTACGGGTTTTCTGTAAGATTATTTCCAGAAATTATGAAGAATATTTAATTTTTCTCAAGAACTATGGCCATGTATGTATGTATGTATGTATGTATGTATGTATGTATGTATGTATGTATGTATGTATGTATGTATGTACGCATGAATGCACATAGGTATGTATCAAGTAACTATCAATGCAATGACATCTCACCATCACTATATTTCTTCCTGTAATAATTCCATTCATTTTCTGATTTCGCCATTACTGTGTTGATGTGCCATTAAACGCTAATACATCCATCCATCCATACATACATACATATCATATCATATATCATATACATAAAAGCATTACCTGTCATATAGGTATATTTTTATGCCTCTTTAATTTATTGTGTGCATTTATGAAATCGTGGGGTAGGACACTCTAAGTTGGCAGAATTTGTGACTTGTTTTCCAATCCCTTTGTCTTATAATTAAGATCTGGCAGTAAAAATGTTTAAAATAACAGAACTCTATAAGACTTTCAAATAAAAGATCTAAATAGACTGACTCAGATTCGTTTCCGCTTGCCAATCATATCAAATATATTCCATAATTCTCTTCTGCAAACAACCAATTACCAATGGCCTAATTAGTTGATTAATACCGTTACACAGATATACTATTGAAAAACGCAATCAAAACTCTAGCGAAGCACGAACGTTACCGACCGCTCTTTAAAAATCTTTTTACTAAGTGCACCCAAAGTTTGTCATGAAGGTTTCTATTTATAATAAAATTACGTATTTTGTAAGGTGCTCTTAACCTACAATATTATATTGATAAACATCAATGGTTTTGTTTTACGTTTATCCGACTGATTATTTTTATGTTGATAATAGGTATCCAGATACTATAGGAAATCGGAGCTATGGTGTCAAAGTTTTTTCATTGTTCCACCTACCCGTTAAAGGTGCAAAGAAATTTGATCATCGACTAGCCGAGTCTATAGCATTTCTGTTTTTCTTTACAGTGCCTTGTGTTTTTGTGTAGCTTGAAAAGAAACAGATAAAATCCTGTGTAATTGAATAGCATGTGTCTATATTGCTCTTGGGGTATTTCTATATCAAACTTAGATTGCGTACGAAAAATTCTATATGAAATTTAAATTGGGCGAGTGCATGTGTTATAACACAAGAATACATTCGATGTAAAAAATATAAAATATTGAATAATACATTTAAAGAAGTCAGATGAAGACCAAGAACATTTGCTTTGAGAATCTACATAAAAAATGTTTATTTGATGTCAAGAAGAATCAGAATTGGTATATTCTCCAACTCAATCTCTAGGGAACTAGTTGACTTCAGAAACACAACGGTTATCTAAGTCTAACTGTATGCATGCTTCTATATATTGCGAAAAGAATGCGAAAACTGCAATTTTCCCCGTATATCTTCATCGTTTTCACTGTTCCGGATATGAATTACGTGTATTTCATTTTTTTAAAATATTTTACTATTTACGAGAGTTCGTTCAGTGAAAACCTGGCAAAAATAACCGGGAGAGTCAGAAAGGTTTGGTACTTTGTGTTACACAATAACTGTAATTGGTATCGCAGGTGTAAATTTCTTATCTACCCAAGTTAAACAAGATCTGAAGAACCTAACACCTTACCGGCTGATATCATGGTGCAAAGAGTTGTGGATTAAATAACCCCCATCAATAGCCAAATAAAAGTAACCCGAGTGTCAAGCTAAAACTGTTTATCACTGTATCAGACATTACCGATTGACTTGCAAATCAAACTTTTTCATTATTCTATTTCCCCAGTTTTATTACATGGGTGTGAAAGCTGAGGACCCAGAGGATTTTTACGATTTTTGAGTAGATGTAAAGAAATACGAGTGAAGAGGAAACACTGCATTGTCACGAGTGGAGTAGCCAAGAATGACAATACAAAATGTTTCCACTTCACAAGTCAACTATTTCTATAATATCTATTCCAAAAACGTAGATTTTCTGTTTATTATATATTTTTAAGGGAACATTTTCGATTGATTTTTTCTACGTAAATGCGATTAATGGATACATTACTACATTGATTAAAAGAAGTTGCGAAATTTTAGAACAGCGACATTTTACAAATTAAGAGTGTACATATAATGCTTCAGATTGTGTCTTTTGTCAAATTAATACATTTTTTACACGAAAATGAAGATATTTTTATTTTCGTTAACACATTTCTTGCGCGGATTGATACAGTCAACATTGCTGTGGTGGGGGTTATGTAGAAACATGACAGAACGGTCAACATACATATGAGAGTGTATCATTACACATCTGATTTTAAATATTGTGAGTTTACTTGTAAGGATTTGGGTTTCTATTTTTTAAATCTACATTCAGATGTGAAATTTTGTGTATTTGCTGGCTTGCAGTCTATTTCGGTAACGCACACTACACCTAAATTTCGATTGTCACTTAATTTCTGTTGCAGTCAACACTGTTCAATGCATGATTTTTCCATCGTTTTCAGACATGATTATGATTGTGATGACAGTTAAAGTTGTTATTTAAGAAATTTTATGACAATATGTAATCAATAGTGTTTCTTAAAAATGTGTAGCATTTGTAGTAGCAGGCATACGATACGGTATGGGTGAAACAGAATGTCGAATAGCAACAGGTCATAAATGTTCAGTCACTGACAATTTGCATGATTCATGTGGAAACCGATTATAAAAGCATTAATATTAATACTTGAAGCCTGCTTTTGTTTTTTTCGGTTTCATTTTAGGCATTCTCGGTGGCGTCTTCTCATTCATTACATAAATGTATTCTAGATGGTCACCAGTCTTGACACATTTTATAATCTATTCATCCTGATGGGGAGGGAGAAAAGGATGGGTGGGGAGGGGGGAGAAAATAAGAAAATAAATGAAACAGGCCTAAATATGGTAATACAGGTCTGAATTAAATACATAAGGGCAGATATAGTTTCCAGATGGAAAAGGAAAGTAGTTCCGAAAGTGATATTTCCATTGTGGCGATAAATGTGGTGCCGCCACTGCGGCGAGATCATTCGTCTCCCATTGATATAGTTCAGATGTCATTATGAAATATGTTATAAAAATGAGAATACACATTACTCAAAAACGTGGACATTGAGTTTCTTTATGAAATATAACAAACCTTCGGAAAAGTACTCAAAATTATGTGTTATGCTGATCTTGGACTAAATCATTTTGAATCTTTTATAATATAATAAAGTCGAAGGGTTAACTAATGGACGTCTTTCATATGTGGTAAAAAGAGTAAACTTTCAAGTCAGTTGTACAGGATCAAGATGGACTATACTGAATCGAGAATGGATTATTCACAAATGGAGTACTGAAAATTCTCTTGTAATGGCTTAGCTGATCCAAATTCTTTAAACATTAGTATAATTTTTTAATGTACTTCAAAGTATTAAATTTATATTAGATACCCGTATTAAAATTTAGTTGTCATAGTCACAAATTGCCTATAGAAATAGGGCGCTTTAAGAACTGTGAATATTCTGAACGAAAAGTAATTTAAGTAATGATGATAAAATTGGGGATAAGTTCCATTATTTTTTGAGTGCTCATGATTAATAACAGAATGAAAAAAACCAAAACAAATATATGTAATTAACTTTTCAGACTTTGCAGCATTAACGAACCTTAAATACGTCCATTGTAAGTATTTTTAAGGGAAATTTCGATAATTTATGTAGTTTGGACATGATATGAGCCTGACTATCCACTGTACACAACTCTCTTTTAATTTCTTGTTAATTTCTAGTAATTGACTACAGTTTAAATGAACGTATTAAGGTTTATTCCAGCTTTTACCGACATCTGTAATGTTACAGCCGTTGAATGTCTTGCACATAATTCTTTTTTTTAAAAATAATTGTTGAGAATCGGAATAATACTTTTCCTTATCCCATTTACTGTACTGTCCCGGTATTCACTTTATTATATTGTTACAAGCCAGGGGTCTTTGCTTGACCGAGCGGTGTCAAACCCTGGCGCGATTCCCGCTAGAAGTCATAAGTTTACCCCAAATTTCCAAAGACTCCTATACAACTTCAGTTGTAAGTTAGAAAGCCCGACGTGTCCATTCTATACATAAATTTTACTCTAATCAATGTAAAACCACAGATTTCCCAACTTGCCAAATATCGATCAACCGCACGTTTGCATAGTTTCCCTTCATCAACTTTCCATACCGTCAGCAGTTCACGCCGTAGAAACTCTACAAATATCCCCTGCCACAGGCAACTGTTTTAACTACGCCACCTTAGGCCAGTCAATCCATGGTTCCAAGGCACATTACGCCAATACAACTACATCACATTTGCCACCATGGCGACATAAACGGTATCGGCAGAGTCCCTTCTCATTTTATTCCATTGTGTAATTTACCGGTTTCCTACCGTAAATACTGCCACTGCAGTCACAACACCAAGGTACACTACTAGATTTTATTAAGGACTACATTGTGACAGGGACAGTCATGCAGTTTGGGTCTAATTCGCTACTCACTGGCCATGGCATAATGGAAACTCACTAACACTTTCTCTCCGTGACGTTTTCTCCTAATAATTGGCTAATTATTTCGGGCTACGGAATATTTCCATTGCACTGAATTCCAATAATCAAACAAGTAAAATCACACAAATCTAAGAACTCCTTAAACGGGGCGCTATAACCAAATGCGCATCTCCAAAATTTATTACAATATAGTGTTACTGCCCTTTTTATAAATTTAATTACTGAAAATGTTATTATTGTCAAAAAAGAAGAACGTGCCATTTTCGTCTTTGTATGTAGCCTTCCGCATATTGTACAAGGTGACTACTAGAAGTCGAGAACCTCGGTTGTAGTTTGTCGCCATTGAGAACTATAATATGAACTACTTTTTGTTTACACGGAACAATATGGCGGCGGTAGGAGACAGTCTTAATCGGAACATTCTCGGCCTTTTCTGTCGTAATATATGTGGTGCGATCCACCGGTGGCGTGCCAATAAACACATCATGTGTCTTCCTACAACTACTTCTGAGGTCATTTCACGACTTTACGGATTTGGCCGAATGATATTTCGATTGCGAGACAGGGGCTACGATTGTGTAGCGGTTAGCATGCCAAACTCGTGGCCGAAAGGGCCCGGATTCGAATCCTACCAGTGAATCAGCACGGGTCAGCTACCGTGGTATATCCTTGGGGAAGATAGTTTTCTCCCATTGCCTGAGCACTAAACAGCCGGCCTGTGTTGTTGTGCCGTAAAACAACAAACCAAAGCAAGTCTTCAGATATATATATATATATATATATATATATATATATATATATATATATATATATATATATATATATATATATATATATATATATATATATATATAACACTACTGACGAAAAACGTCCTTGTTAAGCTTGTTTCTTGCACGTTATTATATCAATAGTATTTTCAACACCTAAAGAGAGAGGATTTATGCTATATACAAGTTTTGTTTGTTTTTGTTCTAAATAGCCAGTTCGTCCTTGTAAGGAACAAGCTTCCTCAAGTACATCCATGTGTGAACTGACCCATTTGATGTTTTACATCCTTTTTATTGTGGAATCTTAGCCTTTAATAATTGTTTTATGTTTTATTTCTGTATTAGATCAAGCCATAAAGATATAACTTCTCATTTCAAATGAAAATAGGCCACAAACATATATCATTAGAATATATTCGGGACGATGGAAAATGACTTAACGTCTCTAACTTGTAACATAAATACACACTTAAAGGTAGTTAGAGAAAATGAATTGCCGCAGAAGAGTTTGGTACAGCATGATGACTTCTTAATCCAATGTACAATCACTAAGCTGATGGAAAAAATAAGAATGCCCTCAAGAATCAGCTTTTACTGTCATACGTCACAATCAATGTTTGAAAACAGCGTTTGCCTTCCTATATCTAATACAATGACATGGAGGATTATTGTTATTTATGAAGCACACATTAAAACCAAGTCTCAAAATACAATGTCTAAAAATCAAAGCTAGATGATCCCAATTTTGTTAAAAATTGACACATATGAAGAGGTGTTCTAAAAATGCAATACCCCTTTGTCTGCGGCCTGCATAAATATCACTGCGCCATGTGCTGTTAAATCTTTAAAAAAATGATAGCTAATGCCATCTAGATAAATAAAAGTTCATTTGGGGCAAATGAATATTCACAAGCCACTTGTCCTAGATCTGCGTGAGAAAATGTTTTTGAAACACTGATTCCCATCATTTTTATGAAATTATGTCTCAAATTAAGTTGTTGATATGCAAAGTTTTAAGTTTAAGTTTTCGTATGTTCTTGCAAACTTTCCCACAATGACACCTTGTTTCCGCAGTACCACCTGTCATTTTCGTTTGGTTTCCTGCCATCCCACATCATGGGTGGCTCTGGGATATTCTCTTTTTGGTTATGTTATAGCTAGCCTGTGACTGCCCCTTTATAAAGACTACAAGACGGGCTTCAACGCACCTTACCCAAATGCAAGTCTTTCCTTGTAGAAACCTGTCTTTCCAGGGTCACAAGTGTGTTCTTGATCGCCACCCAGACTTTCCTGAGAGTCACTGGGTTTCCAGGTACATTAGTGTTCATATATTCAGTTGGACAGCGGTTGCGCAAACGTCATCAGCCAAATTCCCATCATTCACCAGGTGTTCTGCCTCTTATCGCAGTACATCCTGCAGATGGCGGGACAACATTATTGATCAAACACTGCCCGTCTGTACTGGCTACCAGCTCTTTTCATCATATCTCAGCCAGGTAGAATCGGATGCTCTTCTGCTACCATGCTTAGTGTCTGCTATGATGTTTCGCGTCTTCTTCCAATTATTTCTAGTGCAATGAACATCCTCCAGGTCGACCGTGTGGCAAGCAGCATCCATTGTACTTCCACTAGATTTTGTTGCACGCTGTTTTAAATTTAAGTGATAACCTTTGGACAAAAAGCAAGATGATGTTAATTTCGTAGATGAAGAAGACAAATTTTTGTCATCAATAGCACTCACTTGGAATTTTAAAGTTCAACATTTTTCAGATTTTATCTTTTAACAGCAAATGAATGAAAAAAAATTAGTCAAAAATGGATTTGCATCACGACAAGAAAATTCTGGTCCCGGCGCCTTAGCACAAATTTAATTAATCTGCGTTATCGTGTGACGGAGTAAAATTGATTATCAACAGTATTGATTAGACAGCAACGTCGTCGGTGATATTTATGCGAAGAATGTAGACAATACTCTTTTATGCATTATTTTATGGAAAATCTAATTATAAAATGATTTTGATGCAGGAAATTTAACTTATTTAAAATTAAAATTGGCGAAAACCGTCTTTGAGTACTGTCGATTTTTCAAAATAGACTTAAAAATATTGGTCTTGGTGTGGATAAAGCCAGTTTAGAAAGAACAGGTATACAGCAGATTTAAAACTAACGGTCCCGCTATGGATAAAGTCAATTAAAAAATAATAATTTTGATGTGGATACAACCAATTAAAAAATAATGGCCTTGGGGTGGACACAGACAATTAAAAAATAATGGTTTTAGGGTGGATACAGGAAAAATAAAAATAATGGTTTTGGGGTGGTCACAGACAATTAAAAAATAATGGTCATGGTGTGGATACAGCCAATTAAAATATGATGGTCTTGGGGTGGACACAGCTAATTAAAAAATAATGGTCTTGGTGTAGATATAGCCAATTAAAAATAATGGTCTTCTGGTGGACACAGCCAATTAAAATAATTGTCTTGGGGTGGATACAGCTAATTAAAAATAATGGCCTTGGTGTGGATATAGCCAATTAAAAAATAATGGTCTCGGGGTGGACCCAGACAATTAAAAAATAATGGTTTTGGGGTGGATACAGGAAAAATAAAAATAATGGTCTTGGGGTGGACACAGCTAATTAAAAAATAATGGTCTTGGTGTAGATATAGCCAATTAAAAATAATGGTCTTGGGGCGGACACAGCCAATTAAAAATAATGGTCTTGGGGCGGACACAGCCAATTAAAAATAATGGTCTTGGGGTGGATACAGCTAATTAAAAAATAATGGTCTTGGTGTGGATAGAGCCGAGTTAGAAATAACGATCTTGATGTTGATACAGCCGATTTAAAACAATGGTCTTGATTTGGACACAGCCAATTTAAAACGATGGTTTTGATTTGGACACAGCCCATTCAAAACGATGGTCTTGATTTGGACACAGCCCATTTAAAACGATGGTCTTTATTTGGACACAGCTGATTTAAAATAACGATCTTGATGTAGATATACCCGATTCAAAAGCAGTGGACTTGATATGGATACAGCCATTTAAAAATAACGATCTTAATAGAGATGTAGCGGAAGATTACAAGTAAACCCTGGTGGTGTAGACACAATCAATTTAACCGGTTTAAAGGTGAAGGGAACTAATATAGTTCCATACGGTTATCAGAATATTTCGGCTAATCTGTAGTTTCGACAAATCATGTATGTGCTTGTTTATATATGAAATAGAAAGATCAGTGGAAACGTGAAGTTGAACGAAAATAGCAATAATCGAGCGTTTTCTTTACTAGACACAATATATTATAGTTATCACACACTAATTAGATTATTAGAGAGGTTTCAAGTAGGGACGATATATTTTAAGGATGTTTTATCTTTGCATTATAGTTTAGATACATTTACAGAATTTTAACAACTATTCCGTTATCTCCATCTTGCAGATTATCTTACTTTTAATTAGAAGTTTTTTAAATTAAGTAGCGTAGTGGACATTTTTATGAGATCTATGTTATATATATACTGAAGTTGCACCAAATCAATGAATTTAAAACGGACTTTATACGATACGATACCAGCCATTTTAATTAAATAACATTTTAAAACTATGTCATTTAAAACAAATTAAATTTGCTCTTCTTCTTGTTCTTTTGTCAGCATGGCAATTTTCAGGTCGCGATAACTATGATGGGGGTATGTTTGTTTGCTATCGGGATATACACCAACAATTTACGTCTGAAATAAAACTGGCAAACAATGGGCAGGCAAGGAACTATTTCAATGTTTTTATATGACAATGTCGTAACCGCGTGGGCAACAATGCGAATCACTGGACATATATAGGAACATAAAACGCTTTGAAGTCATTCAGTGTTCTTCTTTAGTAGAAGACAGGCGAAATATATTTTGAAGCTCTACACGTGCTAAAATGGGGGAAGAAGACGAGAAGAAGTATGTATTAACGTTATGTCTTCCAAATAGGTATCGTCTATAATTTTCACTGAAGGCGGCGAAGCTGAGCCTTCACTTATAATAACACAATGTTCTCCATGAAAATTAGTTTCTTTTGTCTAGTGATATAAAGTAACATATTCTCCATTAGAGTCTAATTATAAGCTTTTAATCTGCTCCATTGATTTTTGTACGAGAGGAACTAATGCTACCGACGCAAATGTTCCATTTATATTTTTCATGGACAGGCAAGACTGGACGCAAAATATTTTGGTTTTGATGACAACTTTTGTTCTCTGTATCAACCGTAGCTCACATGACAATTATATATATATATATATATATATATATATATATATATATATATATATATATATATATATATATATATATATATATATATAAGAGAGAGAGAGAGAGAGAGAGAGAGAGAGAGAGAGAGAGAGAGAGAGAGAGAGAGAGAGAGAGAGAGAGAGAGAGAGAGAGAGAGAGAGTCTAGTCGTCATTTATCATATGGACGTATTCCTTATTATACTGAAGGCAGTATATTCCTTTCCTACACGCAAGACAGTATTCCTCTTCAATAAATTCTGTCCCACCTTACGATTTCAATTGGTGGACCAGTGTCGCAGCACATTCGATACTGTTTGTAATAAAATTATTTTGCAGTATAACAGTAACAAAATCATTGTATGCATGTGGGTCGGTTTCTGGAAGATATAACCATAACGTATTTAACGTCCTTCTGTAGCTTTTCGTACTGGTAACAGTAAAATATATAGTTATGGAATAAACTTGCCATAGTGTAACATGCTAAGCTTGCCATTGTTTTACCCTAGGGGTCCAATAAGATAATCATGGATGTATACATGCTCAGTTTGCTGTGGTTTTCCCGTGGGGGGGGGGAGGTGTATGGTAATCAAGGGTCATACAAAAATAAATCTCTTGCGCACGAACGGCACCGTGATTGCATCCAAAATCTTAAGAATTTAATAGCTTTTTTTGTAGATACTATTGTGTGCGTTGGGCCTTTATGAGTCTTTTAGTGTTTGTATAAGTAAGGTGAATTACTTTGAACTATCAACACATTGCTAAACCTTCAAGTTGGAAAGCCAGAATAAAACAAGAGCGGAAATATGAGACCTTTCCATATCAAACTTTGACCCCGACCGCTTTTCGCACCCTTTCCTCCAGCATTAGTGCTCTTTATCTATTCACTTCAGAATTGTATTACCCCTTTCTAGAATGGTGCTGATAAAAATAACACCGAAAAAATCTGCACTCAGGGTAGCCAACATACCCCATACCGAGAAAAGGTAACGACATAAAATCTTAGCCGGTCTTTATTTCACACATGCTGAAACCTTTCATAATAGATCTTATTACCGAATCTTTGTCCTGAATTGAATGCTTCTGAATTTAAATTATCAACAAGCAGCAGACCTAGTAAACGCCGGCTATGATTATTAACTATGTAATCACAAAACAGAAGCATTTAGTGGGATAATCTGTCTATATCTCGAGGAAACCCGATAAATGAATACTGTAAATCACGGGAGACCAGGTAACATTCTTCATTAAGGTAACCGGGCATGTCAGTGAGACAGAGGTAGGGTGGGGTCCCTTTGATGATGCAAGTAGACCCGTATCCACAACACTCCTTCTCCTCTAATGCACCCTGAAAAGTGTTATTTTGGTGCCAAAGGTGACCTGTGCGCCAAGGCGCATGGGTTGGACAGGATACATATTGGATAGAATTACATATTAGGTCCTGCAACTGATTACGCACGCCCGTTTAAAACGCCTGCCGCGTTGGTTACTCTTATCTGAGACTTATATTGGTAGACAAGCTCCCCTTTGATACCATAGGCTGAGCGGGTCACTCCGGTGACAAGAGCTGACCCGTTTTTCAACATCAATTCTACCCTCCTAATACACACAAGGTAGGGCTGTAAGCAGGCAGGAGCCAGTTAACTTCCATAATCAATAGTCGTCTCCCTTGAGCAAGCCGATCCATTTGTTTTACACCCTTCACCATCTGTCGCATGAGTGGGTATATAACCCACTCACCGTCAATTAATCAGTGAAGAGGTTGTTCCAATAGCAGACCTTTCTACGTCAGGTCTGACACTAGTCACTTTTCGCACCACATCGTACAGCGATAGTGCACTTTATCTATCCGCTTTAGAACTGCATTACTCCCATCTAAAGAGGTGCCAAAAACGATAGAGTGAAAATATCTGCCCTCCAGATAGCTCATATACCCCCTTCTAAGAAACATTAGGGACATGAAATCCTTACCTAGTCTATTTTTCACACTTGTTGATATTGTTCATTATAAATCGTGCAAATGAGTGCGTCTGAATCTGATAATTTAACAAATATACAATGCACTGTTTGTTTTTGACTACAGGAAAATAATAGATGAAAGACTTTACTTTTTTAAAGGCAACCGATTGCAAGCTGTAATGTATATCTATATTTATTGCAACTCCTGGTACATGATTTTTATCTAATTTTGTAAAATGTTTATTCATGGTTGTAACTTGTAAAGATTATCTTTAGTTAGATTTTGTCTACGTGTCTAGGGTCTGTTAATAGCGTAAAATTAAATAGGATCTATAAATAGATGCTTACGTAGGTGTTGATAATTACTAATAATAATCTTAATAATAAGACTTAATGACGACTTTGGCTTAATTTCTCATTGGCTGATGGGATTTGGACGATTCTAGAAGAATTCAGTAACTTTCCATTGGTGGGACTAGGTCGCATAAATAGGCAGTTTCAAGATAAATTGAGTAGAAAGATCTGTCACGTGGGGTATGTTATCACATATAGTCGTAATAGAAGGTATATATAAGAAGAGAACTGAGCAATCAGATTCATTCCTATTTTGGAGTCATCCTCGTTTCTTGTGTTCCCGTTGTAATTCTGCAGACTTGTTTTGTATTGTACTTAGACATTATTCGAGAAGAAAACATTCGAGAGGAAAACATTTGTTTGGACTGTTTTAATTATTCAAAGGAGTTCTGGATAAAGCCATCTTGACAACGTCACGATTCTTGACGAACCAGTAAATTTCCGGTTTTGAAATTTATACGGAACTTTTCATTCTTTTGGACTTTCAGAGAACTTTGTCAGGATTATATTGGATGCATTTCATAACACTTTAAGTTCCTCTCACATTTTCATGTCTAAATTTGTTACATTTTCATTTCTAACTTTGATAATTAAATTATTTGTTACATTTTACAAACCTTGTTGGTTTTGCTTCTTTCGGTTACTTAGTTTGTGACACGAAGTCGTAACAAAGCAAAACAATGCCATTAACCAGATTCATACTGTCAGTTTCACAAAGAATGATGGAAAATTAATTACTCTGATTCGTAACTGTGACAAGTATATGGTGACGGTCTCATATGCACTTATATGTTCTGAAAGGTTATTGGATGGTCATGGCAAATTTAAGGCTGTTTCTTTTCAAATCTGAAAGTTTTGTAGTAAAGTGTATATATTACATGTATTTCCTTAAAACGGAATGTTTGTTTACTTTTTGGAATTAAATATTCTAGTTTTCTTACTTTTACAGATTAGATCTCATTCTGTTGTGCACAGATTTCAAGCGCGTGCGCTCACACACATATACGATTATTCTCTGAGAATTCCCAGAAGCAAATGAAACTTTAGATAATGAAAAAAATATTGTAAGAGTTTCATTGGTCGGCTGACGTCTAGTTTAATGATTTACAGCTGTTAAATATGTTGCGTAGATTGGCAATTTCAATTTGCATTTAAAAAACGGGACAGTGTAACTTAAAACAGAGATTTTCTCCAAAGACTTGATCGACGCTTACAGGTGTAGCTTTAACACTTTCCAGTTACTTTCTCTTAAAGGTACAAGTGAGCCTTTTTCGCCTTAAGGAAAACTCATTATCTTGAATGAGCGTCTATAATAACTCCTATACACCACACTTGTGTGAAGATTATACAATTCAACTCAGAAGTAGAAAGTATGTTGTATTTACGACAGCCCCACCTGTCCTAGATTACATAGCCATGTAAGTTAGAGTCAGTTAGACGACATACATTTCTGAGAAGTCAAATATACTGAGTTAAAACGGTAAACATCGATGCCAATCAAAATACTAACTATAGATTCGAAATATTGAAGTTTATAATTTGATCGATATTTTTTTTTTCTTCAGGGAGAGACGTAGAAAGAGAAGGCAGTCCATTGAAGACCGCATCGCCATGGAGAGAGACCAGCTAATTGAGAAAAGGAACCGTGAAGCCGCAATTCGAATCCGAAAAATGAACAACGTAGCTGCCCGACTTCTGAAAGAAGAGATCGGCGTTCTGGACCGAACTTTCAACAAACAGGCGCGGCTGCTGAAGTTGGAAACGCAACATATTCAACAAGAACTTGAAGAAATTGGACCAGAAAGTTCAAGCATTGTGACATTGCCAATTATCTCAACGTCTAACAGAAATCTCGTGTCATCTAGTTCAAGTCTCGTCACTACCGAGAGTCGACCTGCGACTTCAGGTGATGTAGAAGAGCAGCTTTCATGTAGGTTTAATGCCATTCAAGGTGGTGAAGCCTGTAAACATTTTCCATGTTATTTACCACGAACTTATCACAGCCTTAGCATCCTACCAAAAAGGCCTCAAACCTACTCTATACTAAGTAATTATAGACAGTTATTACGAGGGTGTAAAAAGAATAGACCACCAACTTCAAAAAGTATCCTTGATAGTTACAACACAGAGACAGAGGAGTCTTACTCACTTGATACGGCTCGTCTCACTGTAAAAGATCGGGAGCGAGGACTTCGGCAGTTGGTGAAGGAAATGAAAGAAAAAAATGAGAAGACAAAACCAAGAGATTGGGCCATAAACTATGGCGACCCAGTTCCTAGAAGGTTGCTACTTAAAACAGTAATTCCTGTCTCAGACCTGAGCTGATTCTGAAGACGCAGAAATGTTACGTCATTACACTAAACTTCTGTCATTTCATTGTATTTTGATTATAACTAATAATTAAGAGAGGTCTGGTGAAATGATCAAATACAGTACGCGAAAATCCTTAAGAATGCCTTGATATAGTCTGTTTAGGCAAATGAACCATGTGATATTTCCAAAGCAGTTTCGGCCTAAAAGTTTTCTTTTCTCAAAAAGTCTTAGCCGTCCATTTCATATATATTTTGCAAAAAAATAAAAAAATTGTAAAGCAAAACTTCTGATTTGTCCGCAACTGTCAAAGTAAAAATGTGGCACTGCTTTAACAGAAGAAAAATCGCCCTTTCAGCACCTGTGTATAGCTGTCATAGCTACCGTTAATACATACTGGTGGTGGTGTTGTTTTGTGTTTTGCAGGTGCTTCACGTATTTACAAATGTTAACTCTGCTAAAAAAATAATGGGAAGGGATACATTTTGGCGAGTTACATTTTAGCGGTGGATGTTTATTATACAGGAAGGAGCCTGGCGTAAGCAGTCCTTACCATTTTCCATACCTGTGGATATGTCGCGGTCCCGTATCAATGAACAGCGATTAATTAATTGTAATTAATAATCAAAAAGCCTTTTATTAAAGTTGGGTATTATTAATAAGAAAGGGTGTTTCCGGGGAAAAATTAATTATTGGCTTTGGATACTGTATATAGTCACCATTGATTTGTTTTTACTGTGTATGCTTACAACGTAACAGACCTTTCGGTCACGCTTATTTCAGCCGATGATAAATTTAAACGAGATTTATTTTCGCGATCTCATTCTGAGACATGTGAGAAAGCTTGCCGGTAGCTTCTCGTGGGTCGGAAGTTCTTTCCGGGTTCCCCCGGGTTCTTCCTCCACCATTAATACTGGCCGCCATGTATAGCCTATCTTGTGCTGAAAATGGCGTTAAACCCTATAACAACAACAACAACAACAACAACAACATCATTCTGAAACAGATAAATCTTTAAAATGTATCCACCGACAAAGCACTATACAGGTTTGTGCTGACACTGATGGGGAAACAATTCAAAGTTGTAAGATTTTCTTCACCCTTGAAGGCTGTCTCTTCCAACAAGTAACTAAGTGTAGTAATTATTCTTAACAGCATATTCTTGGAACACTTTAAGGCAAAATTTCCAAATTGACCATTGCGGCTTGATATGGGGTGTACTACCTATTATACACGTGCTGTCACTGGTGAAGTACAAAGAATGTGCAATGTACCCATAAAAAAAACAACAACCCCGCCCAAAAAATTTAGAACCACATACTGATTAATCTCGTGCTGCACGGAGTTCAAGCTAATTACCATTTCACCTGTCAGTGACCATGTCAGTTGGTAAATAAAGACAACAAACAAATCAGCTCCAGACAAGAATCATCTGTCCTTGATGCCACCTAAATAAAAACTGAACCTCGGTGAGATCTTCTACTCTTCAGTAGTGCAGTCTCGGTTTTTGAACGCCTTAAATTGAAAAAGTCAAAATATAGTAAACGATTGATTCCATTTTTTATTCATTTTTTCGAGAGATTAGATGTACCTGTCTTTCTTTTGGATTATGAAAGAAATATTTTAGACTTCATAATGAAGGATTTCGTCAAGTACAATTATTGAATAAAGGGTTAGAATAGCATTCCTGCTGTTACTGTTATGCATCAAAATGCCATTCTATGCCATCCAGCAACTTTAAATTACTGCTTTCTGCAAAGAAAAGAGTCTTTCAATGATAAACTATTTTTTACGTGAATGATGTAAATACCCTTTTTTGCAGTTTTAAAGTATCATACATTAATTTGCTTCAGAATATATATATATATATATATATATATATATATATATATATATATATATATATATATATATATATATATATATATATATATATATATATATATATATATATATATAATTCAAATGAGGAAATTATTATACTGCAACAGCATTGAGATAACGTGAATTATTTCTCTTGAATAAATAAATACAGCTTTAAAGTCACACAGGTTAAAATTAATTATAGAAGCAGACTAAATTGGTGAAACCTTTACAGCTGGGTTCTCTCTCTCTCTCTCTCTCTCTCTCCTGAAATTCCATAAAACGTTACTTTTGCGCTCTCAATGACCTACATTAGCATTCTAAATTCAAACATCAATGATAATTTAAAGTTGGCAAGAATTATGCTGATATTTTGCAGACAAGAAAATGTTGAACAATATTTTCATATTATTATTTTTAAAAATTATTACTATGGAAGAAATTCCGTAGATGATTCCCAGCTAAGTATTTTATATTTTTGTTCTCTCACGGTCGAGATGAATATAGTTAATGTGACATAATTCATATAAAGTAGGCCAAATTGCAGACTTACAACTATGTAACAGATTACGCCAACTCCGACTATCCTACATCAGCACTATCCGTATCATTTTTATTCTAAGGTCAATCACATTTTTTTTTCTTTGATAAGAAATGGCAATTTTCGTGGATTTGAAAATCAGTCATGCGTAACTTGCAACAGAGAAACAGCTTTGAAGAATAGGACGATGAGGCTATGGAGAAAAAAGGTGATTTGAACGGAGTTAAAGGTTTTATGTGATAACATAAGGATCCTTCAAATAAAACATTGTCGAAGTACTCTTCACAACGACTATAAATTATATATTGTTATTATTTGGTGGTTTAATAGCTACTCCGTCTCTTTACTTTTCTTCAGGGCGAAATCATTTTCAAGTCGAAGTCATTCCGTCATTAACATTTTGTAACTTGTTATCCTTGTGACGTAATAACGACGCACGTCCCCACCGCTTCCGTCCCGAAGGCACTTTGTCACTTGATATCGATTCATACGCGACAATTGATCAGGTGCGAGATAACTGGCTACCTGAGGTTTTTTTTTTATCTGTACATAGAATAAAAATTGGCTAGAGACATAAATATAAGATAAACAAAAAAAAAAAAATCAAGCATGACATACACGGTCTCCATTGGCTGTGATCGTAAAGTGATAAATATGTACATTTGAATTAGACCATGTCATGAGAAACAAAAGTTTCTGCAAGCAGAGCAATTGTAGGGCGTATATGTGTCTGTATGTATGTATTATATGTAAGATAATCATATTCTAATTGTTCATAGGTACTTTGTTTGAGTTCTTATCCCCTCCCCTTTAGCTATATACGCCAAATCACATCGGATTGAGACCCACATTATGCAAGAGTGTAGGAATTACCAGAAACAACGGTTCTAACAGTCACTGTTCGATAGGTTCTTCATGTACTTATAGTTTGTTGCAAAAATTAGGATTTTGATATAAAATAATAAAAAAAATACCTTTTTTGTTGCATGGTCACTAGCAGACTCTTGAACCCTTGTTGTCATAAATTTCCCCGCTTAAAAGAACCAGCCAGCAGGTAATTATATATAACTCGGTGGTAGGTGGAAGGAATGTGTCTTATCTTGCAACATGTATTATACGGGATACAATTTGTGGATGTCACTCAAAATATGCCAAATACGTTAAAATCTGCATACCGTGGAAAAAGGATAAAAAAAAAGAAAAAAGAAACACGCTCTACAGTATTACATTTACATTTCTTTTTCGTCTTCCCGTCAAAGTTCTAGCCATCTAGATCGAGTTACGTTTCATGAAGACCTCTAATATGTAAGACACGAAATCATGTCTGACATCAGCGTATACATGTACCCCTAAAAAAATTTCATGCTCGAGATTTTGTTTTTGTTTTAATCCCGCGACAATGTGTGCCAAAAGGAATAAATTATATTGAATCTCATAATTTTCCCGTCGAAAATGATTTTAAAAAAATTTCAGGATAAAAAATTACATTGCTACCCATTGATATTTATACTGAGTGCAACTTGTATGTGTTTCTGAAATACCTGTGATTGCAGTTGAGAGGAAGGGAACTGAAAACAATCATGAAGATTTGAAAAGAGAATATTGGAACACGTGATCTTAAAAGTTGTAAAACAAAGTTAAATTTAACGTTTTTAGTATAAAAATATTTACTACACCCAGTCTGTGTTCAAACAGCAATATGCATAAACAAAATTGTTGTGATCATCATGACCAATCCAAAGAGCATCACGATCTCGGAAACATGAAATGCATAGTACAGAAAGAACAACGAAATCTTTATCACAATTAACTGACTGCATAGGAGTTCTTGATAAGGGCACATTGTTCACTGGCAATCCAATCAGCACCAGATCAAAGACGACGAGTACCGTTACAAAGGAAGCTATTTGGCCTAGAAAGAAGATACAAGGTCCAATTGCACTCACGCAAATCAACACTTATATTATGACATCATTTAATGTGAATGTGTATTGGAAGATCATGTGACTAACTAGTTATTAATTTATTATGGATGTGGGCAATAATAACTGAGCATGTAAACAAACAGGTACATGCAATTTTAAAACAGTGTGTG